>JAVJHY011544912.1:257-11675 GCA_035593235.1 Phascolosoma agassizii | reverse complement strand
GCGACCTCTACAGGAGATCGCTCCAAGACCGCGGTGACATTCGAGAAATGCTGGAGCGTCTCCAGTCGGGCGGTGTCGTTCTGAAGAATGGCATGGACCGCCGCAATAGGAGTCGTCGGGCATGGGTATCAAGGATCGAAGAAGACTCTGTCTGCCTTCGGCATGAGCATGTGGATGCTGTTCGGCAAGGCATCCTCTATCTGACATTCGACCTAGGAGATGCTGCCTACTCCCTGACCGCCAAGCCCCTAGGCGCTTCTTCTGGCGCAAGCGACGAAATTCTAATTGAGGTTCCTGACGCGATTCATGAAATTGACAGGCGTTCAATGGGGCGGGTCCCACTCTCGTTAGTAGAGGGAGCCTGGGTCCTAGTGAATGATGGCGTGGGCGCCTCGCAAAAGGCGCGAATACTCGACAGTTCGCCATGCGGACTAGCGTTGGAGTTCGAAGGAGGGCCTCAGTTTCAGAGGCAAGCTGACCTCTCATTGCGCTTCCTCGACGGGCCCCGTGCAGGAGGTGCTGCGCGGGCCGTGGTTCGGAATGCGGACTCTAGCTCGACACCCGGTTGGATGAGAGTGGGGGTGTCATTGGGTGACGCCGGCGGGAGTATTCCTGTTGTTAGGCATAGCCAAATTCTCGAACAGGGAGCCACCCAGAATTTTTGGCGCCGGATCTCCCTGGCGGGCAGAACGGTTCAGGCGGGCCAGAGTCGGGTCCTCAGGAATTTGGGACTCGCCTCGCAGGCGTCGAACTCTGTAAGAACCGTTGAGTACCTCAACGACATGCATCAGCCAATCCGGGGTATCTTGGATACTACTGGAGATTCTGGCGGCGGGCTCGCGGTAGTAATACCGCCTGCGTGGGGCCGCACGAAGGAAACTCTTCTCCCACTGGCACAGACGTTGGTTCAGACTTTCGGGGCAGCAGGGGAGTCTCTCACGGTCCTCCGCTTCGACGGGACCCAACGCCGGGGTGAGTCTTACGTGGACCCAGAATGCAGAGCAATCGGTGATGAGAGCCTCAACTTCACATACTCACAGGCGGCTCGAGACATTCATGCGTCAGTCGATTTCCTTAGGAAGGAGGGGAGTATTGCCGCGTCGAGGGTGGTTCTACTGACCTTCAGCCTGGCGGCGATCGATGGCCGGATGGCAATGGCCTCCGACGTAACGGGTGCCCTTGCAGGTTGGGTTGCCACAGTTGGAATGGCAGACATTCAGGAAGCAATGAAGTCCGTCTCTGGCGGTGTGGACTTCTTGCGCGGTTCCGAGCGCGGGGTTCGTTTCGGAGTCCATGAGTTGGGCGGAGTCCGGGTCGACATTGATCGTGCAGCAGCCGACGTGATTTCGGCGGATGTCGGGACTCTGGAATCCGCGAAGAGGAGCATGCGGGCGATCCGGCGACCAGTTACGTGGATTCACGGAGAGCACGATGGCTGGACATCGATCGAGCGGATCAGATCGCTGATGTCTAGCGGGAACACCCAGAACCGAAAGTTGATCTCGGTCCCGTCCGGCCATCAATTGAGAACTAGCAAGCAGGCCCTTGAGACGTTTCAGCTGATAGCTCAAGAAGTATCAGCCATGTTCTTTGGGGAGCCACTGCCTGTCAAGGTGCCCAACCTCGCGAAGATCGAAGAGCAGAGTCGAGCAGAGAGGTCGCGTCTGCCCACGAAGACGGTGGATCTTTCCAGCTTCTGGCGGGACTACCTTGTCGGCCGAGACGGCACCGTTGGCATGGAGCTGCTCAGCGTGACACACACGTACAAGGAATTCATGAGTTCTCAGGCGGCAAACTTGATGCTTGCCGGGGACGGGGCTGCAGTACTCGACCTTGGATGTGGCACTGGGGAATACGCTCTCTCGGCGGTTGAACACGGTACGCTCGAACGACAGAGGCTGACCTGCGTGGATATAGTTCCTGAGGCCCTGGTTCGCGCGCGAGAGCGATGTGAGGATGTCACGCTCGCGAGTGCTGTTCGGCAGCCGGGCTTTGTAAGGGCAGATCTTGAAGCCAGCGGTGGGCTTCCATTTGTTTCGAACTCGTTCGACGCAGTGGTGGCGTCGCTTATTGTTAGCTACGTCAGCGACCCGAAGCTTCTCCTCGAAGAAGTTGCGCGGGTGCTAGTCCCGTCGGGCCAGTTGATCCTATCGTCACCAAGGCGGGATGCCGATCTTTCGTCGCTCTACCGGATGATGATTCAGGAGTTGACACCTTCGGTGGTCGAGGAGCTGTTCTCGGCGAGACTGTCTGGAGGGTCATTCGACCTTGCCCAGCGGAACTACCTCAACGAGGCTGCTCGACTCTTGGACTTGGAAGAGTCTGGCCGTTTTCGCTTCTGGGACAAGGATGACCTTGTTCGTTTGGTGACCGAAGCGGGCTTCGTGGACGTCGAGGCGCGACTGGCATTGGGGGATCCGCCTCAAACTGTGGTCGTTTCAGCTAGGCGCTCGTAGGCTAGTCGTTTGGAGAATAGTAAGCGGCTTGCAGCCGTAGTGCTGTACTGTGTGTCTAGGCCCGCTCGGACAATTTCTCTCTGGTTGCTAGTCGCACTAGCGGGCCTCCTTCAGCTTGGTGACCTTCGGATCGACACGACCATCGGAAGTGCCCTTAACCGAACCGGCGAGCACTGGAGGACCTATCAGCGAAGCATGTCGCGCCATGGGGGCGACGAGTTTGTAGCTGTCGTGCTTCCCGCGGGCGAACCCTACGAGGCATTGAGCCTTTCGCGAGTTCTTAAGCTCACAACAAGCCTTTCCGCAATCGATGGGGTCCGCAGGGTCGACTCCCTGTCGACCGTACCCCTGATTCGGGAGGGAGCGGACGGGGTTGTTGTGGTGGGCCCGGCACTGACTAGCGAAACGCCACAGAGCGCAGCGTCCCGCGGGGCCCTGGCTGATCATGTCCGCGAAGATCTAATTGCTCCCGGGAGCCTGGTGTCCGGCGACGAGCGTTCGCTTGCCCTCAATGTTGTCTTTGAGGGCGACGTTGACGGAGATCGAGAGGTTGCCGTTGCGGCCATCAGAAAGGCTTGTGCCGAAATTCCTGGGACAGTTCTCTCTGGAGTTCCAGTGGTCCGAGCTGACGCGGGGCTGAGGACCAGGAAAGAGCTGGCGATCTTCGTCCCGCTGACTGTTTGTTTGGTCTCAGCTCTAATCTGGGTGTTGTTCCGCCAAGTGACAGCGGTACTGGTTCCACTAGCGGTAGGCGGTGTTGGTTGCTTGGTCTCGCTAGGTGTAATGGCAGCGGCGGGCGTATCGCTGTCCTTCGCGACGAGCCTCTTGCCTTCAGTCGTTCTGGCCTTGTCTTGTGCTTACACAATGCACGTCTTGTGGGCGGCCCAGGATCGAACAACAATCGAGGGCCTAGCCACTGCTGTCGGCGAGGTTGCGCAGCCAATAGCTGTCTCTGGAGCTACCACAGCACTCGGGTTCTTAGCGATGGCATCGGTCGACGTAGACTTGATCCGCCACCTTGCGACGTACGGTGCGCTCGCGGCACTGGTAGTAAGTGCCGCGTCTCTTTCTCTCGCGCCGGCGATCCTCAGCGCGTGGCCCATCCATAAGCCATCGTTTGGGGGTCTGGGGCAATGGTCTGGGGCGAAGTCTTCGCGGGCACTGGTGCGGGTTGTTGCTCGGAATCGTTCTCTGGTTCTCGTTGTCTGGATTGTGGCGCTAGGGCTCTTTTCTGTTGGACTAGGAAGGCTGAGCGTCGCCAGTGACGTGATTCTTTGGTTTCCCGCGGATAGCGAATTGCGCGTGGCATACGAGAACGTGAAGTCGCGGCTGTCTGGCATTACGCCCGTCAACATCCTTATCGAGGGGAGTGAGCGGTTCCCAGTCACGGATCTGCGGGTCCTGGAGGCGGTCGATGACCTCAGCCGCAAGCTTCGCCAAATGCCTCAGGTGGGCAAGGTTATCTCGCTCGCTGATCCGATCTCGCAGATGCATCGGGTCGTCGACCAACGTGAGACCGCCGCGCTACCTGGCGATCAATTGACAGTTGAACAGTACCTGCTGTTGATTGAGGGCATCGATCAGATCGCTGATCTGCTGGCAAGCGACAGAACTTCTTCCAACATACTGATACGCATGGACAACAACTCTTCGAGCGAGATAGTTGACCTAGCGTCTCAAGTTGAGGGTTGGTGGGCTGCGAAAGAGATCCCGGGAGTGACGGCCAGTGCAACTGGGATCATGTACGAGTTTGGCCGGGCCCAAGACGCCATTGCTTACGGTGGGCTTCGTGGACTTGCTCTGGCGATTGGAGCTATTGGCTTGGTGCTCATGGTGGTTTTTCGGGGATTCGGCCTTGCGCTCATCTCGCTGATTCCGAACCTGGTTCCGGTCAGCGTTGCATTCGGCTTCGTTGGCCTAGTTGGCGTACCACTCGATGCCGCCACAGTGTGTGTGGCCAGCCTCGCGCTAGGGATTGGCGTTGATGACACAGTCCACGTGGTATCGCGGTATCACGCGGCCCGGTCGCAGGGGCTGGATGTATCCGCGTCGCTCGAGGATTGCTTCCGGCACGTTCTCGGTGCGCTTGTCTGCACCACAATTGTGGTGGCGGTTGGATTTGGCGTTCTTGGCATCTCGGAATTTACTCTCGTGAGGAACCTGGGGCTAATGACAGCGAGCGTAGTGATTTTGTGCCTTCTGGCTGATCTCCTGCTGCTGCCCGCGGTTCTCTCGGCGGTCGATTCAATCCGGCGACAGCACCTCTGACACTCAAGTGCCCGGCTGGAATGGACGATTTCGGCCCTAGATGCCCCGGACTGCCCCCGAAGAAGAGCTTTATGTCGACTACACCCAGATACTGGTTGCTGACCGTCTTGGGGAAGCTCTCCGTTCTGCGGCTCTATTCGTAGTCGGCCTCAATTCCTTCTTCGTGTTGTTGGACTCATGGGTCTTTCCGGAGCGAGTCGGCGCCCTTGTAGCGGCGAGAGTCATCTGGAGCTTGGGCGTCCTGGGTGTGGTTGGGGCCCTGCGAGGAGGCTTTGCCCCCCTGGCATGCACTAGGGCAGGCTGCCTGATTACGGGCGTTTCCCTTATCTCGATTTCCGGGCTGGCTGGGGGCGTTTCAAGCCTTTACTGGCCGGCGCTTATGGTCCTATTCCTCGGCATGCCGGTGCTTCTCCCGTTGACGTCAAAACAAGCAAGTGAACTGGTCTTGGTCCTCACGGCAGCCTTTGCGGCTCTCCCGCTCGTGACGGGTGAGAGACTCGAGCCGAGTCAGTACGCCGTTCCTGTGTTCTTTGTCGTAGCTGCAGCAATAGAATGCATCGCAAGCGCGGAAGTTCTCGACCGGATGCGTTTCGCAGACTTTTGTGGACGCATAGAGTTGGAACTAGCGCGGGACAACCTCGAGGAACTCGACCGAGCCAAATCCCGCTTCACTGCAAACATCCACCACGAGCTCCGTACGCCTCTCACGCTCATGCTCGCGCCCATTGAGGGGATGCAGTCGGGGGACATGGGCGAGGTTCCCGAGGGCCTGCAGCGAACGCTGCGGTCTATGCAGTCGAACGGGCTGCGTCTGTTGAAGCTGATCAACAATCTGTTGGATCTTGCAAAGATCGAAAGCGATCAATTATCGATTCGTAGGATTCCCGTGAACCTCGGGCGCCTGACCCAAGAGGTTGTAGATGGTGCGACGCCCATGGGTGATCGGAAGGGTCTCAGCATGGAGGTGGAAGGGTTCGAGGATCTCGGCCTCTTTCATGCCGATCCAGATGCCTTGGAGAAGATCCTCGTCAATCTGATTGGCAACGCACTGAAGTTCACCGATGCCGGGGGCATCACGGTTCGCGCTCAGCCCTTGTCGGCGGAGGATGCGAGCGAGGCGGCCTACTCCGAGGGCGGCATCGAGATCATGGTGGCCGACACGGGGATGGGGATTCCCGAGGGTCAGCTCGGCCGGGTCTTCGACCGCTTTGCCCAGGTGGACGGCTCGACGACGCGAAAGCACGAGGGCACGGGCATCGGGCTGAGTTTGGTCCAAGAGTTGGTGGGTTTGCACGGTGGCCGGGTCTGGGCGACGAGCGGCGGGTTGGGCGAGGGCAGCGAGATGCACGTGACGTTGCCCGTCGGTGTCTCCGATGATGACCCGGACGAGGAAGTGTTCCTCGAGGCCGATGGCGAAAGGGCGCTCTCCGCAGCGAAGTCTTTCAAAGCCTTGGCCAGCGAAGTCTCGATGGATCTCGAAGATGGCGGCGAAGCTAAATTCGCTTCTGTCGAGCACACCGTCAGCCGGTGGGAAGCCACGCGGCAGGGCGATAACTGGCTCGACGAGCTGCCCTCTCATCGTCCGGGAACCCCGGAAGTCGTCATCGCGGAAGACAACGCCGAGATGCGCCGACTGCTGGCCTTCTTGGTGGCGAAAGAGTTCGTCGTGCGGCCGACCCGAAACGGACGCGAGGCCCTGGAGGAGGTGCGTGCGAAGGCGCCGGAGCTCGTGCTTACGGACGTGATGATGCCGGAGATGTCCGGCACCGAACTGTGCAAGGCCATCAAGGAGGATGAGGCCCTTTCTTCGGTTCCCGTCGTTCTCGTCACCTCGAAGGCCGAACGCGAGATGAAGATCGAAGGCCTCGAGCTGGGTGCCGACGACTATGTCACCAAGCCTTTCCACCCCCGCGAGCTGATGGCGCGGGTTCGTTCACTCGTGCGCATCCGATCCCTGCAGCAGGAACTGGCCAACCAGAATGACGTCCTTGCCCAGAGCAATCTCGATCTGGAGCAAGCGCTGCGGGATCTGAAGGAGGCGGAGGTCCAGTTGGTTCAGGCCGAGCGGTTGGCGGCGGTCGGCGAGCTCTCCGCGGGCGTGGCCCATGAGGTGAACAATCCGCTCAACTTTGCGCGGAACTCCTTGTCGGTGCTGAAAACCTATGTCCAGGATTTGCTCGGCGTGGCTGCTCTGGTCGCGGAGCTGGATGCCCAGGACCCGATGAAACTCCGGGCCCAGCTGATTCAACTGGATCGCAAGAAGGAAGAACTTGGGTTCGAGGATCTGGCCGCAGACATGGCCGAGCTCGTAGGAATCGTCACGGAAGGTCTCGATCGGACCTCGCGTCTGGTGTCGGACCTCCGGGATTTTGCCTCGCCGGCCCATGACGGCGGGGTGGCCCTTATCGATGTGCGAGCGGGCCTGCAATCGACGACCCAGCTGATGGCCCACCGCCTACGCGAGGCTGGGGTGACCCTCAAGATGGACCTAACGGAGCCGCTGGAGCCGATTCATGGCGACCCAGGGGGCCTGAACCAGGTTTTTCTGAACCTGCTCAAGAACGCGACCGAAGCGATCGAAGGACAGAACGGCGTGATCACCATTTCTGCTCGGATGGACTCCACCGGGCCAGAGGGTGAGATGCTGGAGGTTCGCGTGCTGGATACGGGTGAGGGGATCAGCGAAGAGGTGCGAAGCCGCCTGTTCGAGCCCTTCTTTACGACCAAAGAAGCGGGGAAGGGCACGGGGCTCGGTCTCGCCATGTGCCGTCGCATCGTGAACGAGTTCGGCGGCAGCATTGACCTAATCTCGGCCGAGCCGGGCACCTGCGCGGTCGTGCGGCTGCCGACCCGTGGACCCGGTTCGCTTCCATCGAAGACGGACGGCGCGGCGACGGCCGGGGGCGGCCCTGATGGCGATTGATACGCGCTATCCGATTCTCTATGTCGATGACGAGCCGGAGAACCTGCGGGTCTTCGAGCTGACTTTTCGCCGCGAGTTCGAGATCCTTACCGCGGAGAGCGGTGAGGGTGGGCTCGAGGTCATCAATTCCCGGCCGATTGCGGTCGTGTTGTCGGACCACAAAATGCCCGGGATGACCGGTGCGGAGTTCCTGGGGCGCGTGCGCGACCTGGCTCCAGAAACCATCCGCATGCTGGTCACGGCCTACGGCTCAGCCGACACCCTGGCCCACGCGATCAACGACGGTTCGATCTATCGCTACGTCGCCAAGCCCTGGGAACCGGAAGAGATGCGCGTCGCCATACGCCGGGGCATGGAGCTGTTTGCGCTGCAACGCGAACGTGAAGGCTTGGTCAAAGAGCTTCGGGCCGTCAACGAGATTGCCAAGACGATCACTCGCGAGCTGTCGCTGGAACCCTTGCTCGAGCTGCTCGTGTCGTCGTTGACCCAAGAACTGGGCTACGACGGCGCATCGATTCTTCTCTTCGATCCAGCGGGCGACCGCCTCAAGATGGAGGGGCTGGTGCCCTCCAACGATGCGGTCTCCGAAGCTCTCCAGGAGTTTTACCTCGATCGTCACGAGGCGCCGGCGCTCTTCGACGCATGGTCGTCGGGCGAAGCACAGTTCCTTTTGATGGCGGACTGTTTCGACGAACCCCAGAAAGTGCAGAGCTGGCTGACGGAGCTAGCGGCTGATCTGCTCACTGTGCCGATCCTTGCCAAAAACAAGCCGATCGGTGTGCTGGCTCTCGACAACCGCAGTGGCGGGGAAAGTCTGGGTCCCTCGGATCGGGCTCTCGTCGAAGGGCTCGCTCAACAGGCGGCGGTCGCAATTCGCAATGCACGGCTGGTGGAAGACCTGCGCCGCACACGCAACCACGTCCTGCGTGCCGATCGTCTCGGCACCCTGGGCACTCTGACCGCGGGCTTTGCCCACGAGATCAATAACCCGCTCACCTCTATCCACACTTTCTTGAGTCTGGCCCAAGCCAAGCGCACCGAGAACGACGAGAATTTTTGGGGCGACTACCATCGGCTGGCCTGCTCCGAGGTGGAGCGGATTCGCGATTTGGTCGCGACCATGGCTCGGCTCGGCCGGGACGACGGCCATCGGAAACACGCACGAGCGAAGTGCAGCCTCGAAAAAGTCGCCCAAGAAGTCATCACGCTCGTGGCTCCGGAGGCCGAGCGGCGCAACGTCGAGATCCAGGTCCGTGCTGACGACATGGTCCCGAAGATCATGGCCAGCCGGCCGCAGTTGCATCAACTGCTGATGAACCTCTTGCTAAATGCGGTTCACGCGAGCACGTCGGGTAGCACGGTCGACCTGGTCATCGAGTCTGGCGGCCCGAGCCGCAACCCCGGCGCCAGTGTGTCGGTGATCGACCACGGCGCGGGCATCGACGAGGAAGACCTGGAGCGGATCTTCGACCCCTTCTTTACGACCAAAGGCCCCGATCAAGGCACAGGACTCGGCCTGATGATCTGCCATCGCATTGTCACCGAGCACGGCGGCCTGATCGAGGTCATCAGCGCTCCGGAGCAGGGAAGTACCTTCTGCGTGCGCCTCCCCTCGCAGGAAGTGTCGACAGGCCCTGACCTCGACGTCTAGCCTCCGCGCAGGCAGGGGGCTCACCGCCAGTTGACCCCCCTAGCCCCACCTGATAGAACCCAATCCGTCTGCCTCGGGGTAGGGGAAACCCTTGTGACCGCCGGGGAAAGGGGGCTTCTAGGATGAGTTGGCACTTCAGTTCGGCACGCAACGCGCGGCTTTTTGCCGCCATTCTGGCGAGCTTCCTGCTCGCAAGCGCCGCCATCGGCCAGGCGCGCCAGCGTGTTGCGATTCTACCGATCGTGGTGCACAGCACCGAAGAGCGAGACTTCCTGCGCCTCGGCCTGTCCGACATGCTCGCCTCCCGGCTTGGGCGCGAGGAGGGCGTCGCGGTCATCCGGCTGGACGATCCGGCCTTGGCGACCAGCGATCCTGCGGCAGCTCAAGCGGCAGCGAAGGCAGCCGGGGCTACCTGGGCGCTGTTCGGCTCCTTCACGCGATTCGGCGACGGCGCGAGTCTCGATGTTCGATGCATTCCGGTTGCCGGCGATGACCAGGACCCGAAGTCGGTCTTCGTGCAGGCGGGAACCCTGGGTGACATCATCCCCAGGCTCGACGGCCTAGCCAAGCGGGTGGCCCACCACGTGACATCGGGTACCAGTGGCCAGGCCGCCGAACCCGGGAAGGCGTCGGGGCTTGAGGCCCTCCGCGGCCGGGTCGAGGCGCTGGAACGCCGGGTCTTCTCCAAGGACGATTCGGGCAGTACCGCGGCCCGCTAGGCTCCGTTTTCCACTGGGAGTGATCCGCTAGTCTCCCAGACCGTGGCGATGTAGCTCAGGTGGTTAGAGCGCTGGTTTCATAAGCCGGAAGTCGCTGGTTCGAGTCCAGCCATCGCCACCATCCAAGCCCCTCGAAGTTCCTCTCCGCGCGCAACCCGGGCTCCGCCCGAGGCCGACTAGGGAAGGTCGGGAAGCATGAACTTCTGCACCTTGCCGGTCACGGTCTTCGGGAGTTCGGGTAACAGCGTGAACTCCGTGGGGACCTTGAAGGCCGCGAGACGTTCCCGTCCCCAGGTCTTGAGGGCGTCGCTTTCCAGCTTCGCGCCGGGCTCGAGGACCAGGTAGGCGCGGCCGGTCTCGCCCCAACGCTCGTGGGGGACGCCGACCACGGCGACTTCGCGGATGGCCGGATGGGTCTCCAACACGGCTTCGATCTGTCTCGGATAGACGTTCTCGCCACCAGAGATGTACATGTCCCGGGCGCGACCGGTGAGCGTGACGAAGCCCTCGTCGTCCATGCGGCCAAGATCGCCTGTTCGTAACCAGCCGTCCCGCAGGGTCTCGGCGTTGGCGTCGGGGCGCTCCCAGTATCCAAGCATGTTGATCTCACCGCGTACGACGATCTCTCCGTCCTCTTCCGGGGCGCAGGGTTCCCACTCGTCGGTGGGTCGGCCGAGGCTTTCGACGCGCATGATTCGCACCTCGCCGTGGTGCACGGGCTTGCCGACACTGCCGGCTTTGCGAATGGCGTCGGCGGCATCGAGACAGCACAGAATGCTGGTCTCGGTCTGGCCGAAGCCCTGCTTCAAGCGCAGTCCGCGTTCTTCGAAATCGTGGATTAACTCCACAGGAATCGCAGCACCTGCTGTGAACAAGAAGCGCAGCGCCTCCACGTTCGGGGTTTCTGCATCCATTGCGTCGCGTAGGGGACGGAACATGCTGGGCACTCCGCCGAAGTAGGTCACGCGTTCAGATTCGACGGCCTTCCATAACTCGGCGGGGTCGAAGTGCTGCTGCAAGATCAACGTGGCTCCCACGTAGAGCGCGGGGATCGCCAGGATCTTGAGCCCAAAGGAATGGAACAAGGGGACCACTGCCAGGACTCGGTCGTCCTTCGTGCATCCGAAGAACCGTTCGGCGTTCTTGCTGTTGAACAGAGTCTTGCGGTGCGGAAGCAGGGCGCCCTTGGGTGTGCCCGTCGCATGAGCAACGAGGACATCGATATCGGTCGCGGTGACGCCTGCCGACGACTGAGCCTGCGACATCACCAACTCTTCCCAACGGCCGTCCGGTTCAGGCGAGCTTGGATGGAACGCATCGGCCAGTGACCCGTACCCGCGCAACCAGGCGCGAACCGTCGCTCCACGGCGCCGTGCATGTTCGGCAGTCTCGAGCACAAAG
>JAVJHY011544802.1:0-11676 GCA_035593235.1 Phascolosoma agassizii | reverse complement strand
GGCTGCATTCCGTGTAACCCCAGCCAGCGCCTCTGCGGGCGGCCATTGGCAGCATGCGACGCCGGACACAGGCGCGCCGGCTGCAGCGGGCGGAGCAGGATGGCTTGTTCCCATCAAGCACACCTCGGGCCCCGCTGTGGATCCAGACGCGCACCAGCCGGCGGCGGCGTCCGGCTTCTCCCCGGATGCACCGACCGACGCAGCGTCCGCAACCAACGGCGCTGCCCAGCCCACAGCCCTCAACCCGCTACCGGTGGAGGTGCCCCGCGGCGACATCCTGCCCGCCGATCGCGCACCGCCCCCGCGAGCTCCGCCGCGGCGCGCGCGCGCTCGGGATCCCCGAGCTCCCGGCGCAGGTGAGTGGCGGCGACGAGGGGGTCCGCGCCCGCCTCGACGTCCCGCGCGGCGCGATCGAGGTCCGGATCGAGGCCCGGCCAGCGTCCCGGCTTCGTCATCGACATCCCAAGAATGGGACGGTGCCGTGATTGGGAATGAACCCGGCGCCCCAGGGGGCCGGACGTTCCCTACCATGGTCGATGTCGTGGGGCACCGGACCGCTCGCGTCAGGCCGTCTTCCGACCGGCCCGCAACCGGCGCTTCGGCATCGTGAGGCCTCCGCCTCCGAGGAGAGACATGCCGTGGATCGAATCCTACTGATCGAGGACGACGCGTCCGCCCAGCTCCTGCTGCGGAACCGCTTGCAGGAGCTCGGCTTCGAGATCGTCGTCGCCGGCACCGGCGCGCGTGGTCTGCTCGAGGCGCGCGCCCAGCGGTTCGATCTGTTCCTGGTCGACATCGGACTCGGCTCGGGGATCGACGGATACGAGGTTTGTCGGCGACTGAAGGGCATGCCCCAGATCCACGGCATTCCGGTCGTGCTCATCAGCGGTGACGTGAAGAGCCAGGAGGAGCTGCACCGCGGCTACGAGGCCGGTTGCGAGGCTTTCCTCGTCAAACTCGAACTCACCCTAGTCGAAGACGTCGTCCGCGCGATGCTGCGGATCAAGTTCCTGAACGACGAGCTCGCGACGCAGAACCGCCTGCTCGAGGAGCGCCACCGGCATCTGCAGCAGGAGCGAGAGCGAGGCGCGGACCTCGAGAGCGCGTTGCGCGAGTCCGGTAGTCGCGCACAGGTGTTCCGCGAGCTCGCGGCGGGTGCGCCGGATGGTGTCCTACTCGTCGATCCCGAGGGCGTCGTTCGCATGGTCGATCGCGGAGCGCAGAGCGTTTTCGGTAAGGACATCGAGGGCAAGCATCTCGCGCGACTCGCGCCGGGGACCGGGCTCGAAGCGTTCGTGCGGGACGCGCGCACCGAGGGTCGCGAGGGCTATCGCTTCGATCTCGAGTGGAGCAACGGTGCCGTCCGTTCGATCACCGCGTCGGTGCTGCCGACCGTTCCCCGTTCTGTCGGCGCTGAGTCGCGCTTTCGCGTGGTGCTCCTACTCGACGCCGGAAAGCGGCGCATCGCGAGCGAAGTGCTGCGATTGGAAGAGAGCGGCGTCCCGCGCCGCGAAATGGGACCGCTGCTCGAGGCGGCGCGCGAAGTATTTCAGCCGTCGGCGATCGTCGGCGAGGGTCGTGCGTTCGCGGATCTCCGCGCCCGGGTTGCCCAGGCCGCCGACGCGACCGGCTCCGTGTTGATTCGCGGCGAATCGGGCACGGGCAAGGACCTGATCGCGCGCATCGTGCACTTCGGCGGCTCCTCTGCCGGCCCATTCGTTCCCGTCAGCTGCGCCGCGCTGGCTCCGCGCGTGTTGGAGAGCGAGCTCTTCGGACACGCGAAGGGCGCGTTCCCCGAAGCGTTGAGCGATCGGCCGGGACTTTTCGAGCGCGCGCAGAACGGAACGATCTACCTCGACGCGATCGGCGAGATGCCCATCGCGATTCAGGCGCGGTTGCTCGAGATGCTCGAGACGAGGAGCGTGCGCCGCATCGGCTCGACGAAGGCCGAGCCGATCGATGTGCGTGTCGTCGCATCGGCCTCGATGGATCTCGACGAGCTCGCGAGTCGCGGGCGCTTCGACCAGGGGTTGCTCCATCGCTTGCGCGAGATCGACATTCAAGCGCCCACGCTCGAGCGCGGCGACGCGGACATTCTCACTCTCGCGTCGTACTTTCTCGAGCGCTTCGGATCCGTTCGCGGCCTGCGGATCTCCAGCGAGGCGCAATGGATCCTCGGCGAGTATCACTGGCCGGGCAACATCGCCGAAGTGCGTGCGTGCGTCGAGTCGGCGTGCGTCCATGCCCCCGGCGACGAGATCGAGGTGACCGACCTTTCGCCTCAGTTGTCCGAGCTCTACAAGCGCCTGTCGGATGCGGACACGATCCCAGCGCTCGTCCGCAACACCGAGCGGCTATCGAAGACGCGGGAGGCGTCGGTCGAGGCGCGCGAAGCGTCTCTGGCCGACAGCGTCGACGAGACTCCGAGCCTTGCCGCGTACGAGAAGAAGGCCATCCTGCACGCGTTGCGAGAGACCGACGGCGACAAGCTGGCCGCGGCCAGACTGCTCAAGATCGGGAAGAGCACCTTCTATCGCAAGCTCAAGGCGCACGGCCTGAGCTGAGTCGCACCGTTCGCTCGCTAGCGCGCGAGGTCGACCGACGCCGGCGTTCCCGCCGTTCCGAAAATCGAAAACAGCGGGAGTCCAGGTGAGTGCAGGCGCGCGCTAAGTGTCCCTCGTCGTGCGTCGTTTGGCAGGGACGCGGTGAGCATGCGGATGGAGCGCTCGCCCGTGTCGTACACGAGCAACCGCGTCCGCGCATCCACGTCGCCCGTCGTCCACACGCCCGTCGGTCGCAGGCTCCAGCGCGTCTCGAGCTCGTCCGTCCACGTCACGGAGAGATCGACGACCTGCTGGTGACCCTCGTGGCGCACGTCGACGTGGAACGCATCGTCGATGATGCTCAGGTCGACTTCGGGGGTTCCGCCGAGGTCACGCGAGCGCAGGAGCAGGAACGGAATCTCCGACGCGATGTCGGGGGCCGCGCTCGAAGCGGGCACCGGCACCGAGACAAGCTCGAACCGTCGCAGTGCCGCGATCAGCTCCTTGAGACGTTCCGGACGGTTGCCCTCGACGTCGTAGCGCTCGAGCCAATCCGCCATGAGGCCGGGGAAGCCGCGCTCGTTGTCCGAACCAAGCGTCACGACGCAGTAGTCGATCGGTTGGGAGAGCGCGGCGACCAGATCGACTTTTTCGAGGCCATTCCATCCGTGGGTCGTGCCGAAGCCGGGCTCGGGCGTCGCGCGCGCCAGCAGGTCGATCGTATTGCGCCGCGACAAGTAGCCGACCGCTCCGGGCCAAAATGACGCGATGCGTGCGTCCGCAGGGACCTTGTCCTGCAGAAAGACCCCGACGCTGCGTAGCACGCCGACGTCGCGCAGTTCGCTCATCAGTCCGGCGCGCGCCTGTTGGCGTGGGAATGCTTGCGCCGTGGTTTCGTCGGGTGCCATCCAGCGCTCGATGACCGACGCGAGCGGGAGCGGGCCAAGGTCTCCGGGCGCCTTGCTCGCTGCGAGGGAAAGCACGACGGTCGTTCCGATGACGCCGCTCGCGACGATCGCATGGCGCGGGTTCGTATCGATCCAGTCCGTGATCGCGATCTGGATCGCGATGAAGGCTATCGGAACGACCGGCGCGAGGGCGTTCCAGAACGGAAGCGCGTCACCCCCGTTCACGATCACGATCAACGCCCACGTGACGAACACCAGGAGCGCGCGCCGCCCGGTTCCACCGAGGCGACCGAAGAGCGCGAAGAGCACCGGCAACAGGATGAGCGGCGCGGATGCGGACGCGACGAAGAAGCCGCCGAAGTAGTGTGCCCCGAGGTTGACGCGCTCGAGATCGACGTCCATCGCGTGCCGCAGGAACGTCGAGGTCCACGTGTCGAAGAACAGGCCGCGCGCGACGACTCCTGCTCCGAGGGCGAGCGCTGCGAGGGCGAGAGGCTTCGCCATCGCGCGTCGGTCGACTTCGGGCCGCGGCCGGCCGAAGCATTCGAAGAGACCGAGGAGCAGCAGGACGCCGACTCCCTCGGGCCGCGTGAAGACGAGTAGGGCGAGCGAAGCGCACAGGACGTGCCCGTAGCCGCGCTCGTACGCGAGGAACGCGACGACTACGAGCAACATGGCGAGCGGCATCTCGGTTCCGCTCGCAGCGCTCGCGGCGACCGTACCGCTGGTCGCGAACAGAAGCGGGGCGATGAGCCCGGACATGCGCTTCGCGCTGAACTGGGCGAGCACGATCGCCGCGACGAGCGTGCACGTGACGTCGAGCGCCTGCGCAACGGTCGTTGGAAAGAGGCTGACGCGCTCGGCCGCGGCTGCGACGAGGATCCAGACCGCCGACGGGTACGAGTCGGTCCACGGGCCGCTCGGATCCCAGATGGCGGTTCCTTCGTGAACGAGGTGACGCCCGAGGCGGTACGCGACGTGCGCCCGATCGTACGGAAGGGCGAACGTTCCATCGGGGGTCTGATGGATCGCGAGCGTGTGGGCGACGAGAATCGCCAACGTCATGAAGACGGCTGTCGTTCGATTCATGGGGGAGCTTTCTGCGAGCGTGGAGTATCCTGCCCGCAAGCCGCGCGTCAACGAGCGCGCAGGCGATGGGGTGGCCATCGGCGCCTCACACGACGACGTCGATGCAAACTAGAGGGGGATTCCTGGAGAGCGAGCGGCACGCGTTGCTTCCCCGGCTCATCTCGCCTCTCGTCCACAATCTCAACAATTCGCTCGCCGTCTTCGCTGGCGCGTGCGACGGGGTTAGGGACGGATTGACCGAGCGCACGGTTCGCTTCGAGCTCGATCACATGGGCGCTACGCTCAACCATCTCGCGTTGTTCGCCAAGTCGCACGCGGCCGAGCCCGAGCTCGTCGACTTGCGCTTCGCGGTGGACGGTGTGCGCCGGCTGCTCGAGCCCCTCGCCGGCTCCCTTGGCATCACCGTTCACTTCGCGCTACCCGCCACGGCGATCCTGCGTGCGGATCCAGCGCGGCTCGAGCAACTCCTGATCGTGCTTGTGGGCGAACAGTTGCTCGAGCTGGGATCAGCGCACGAGCGAGGTGCGTGGATCCGCATTCGTGTGCGCACCGGAGGTCGTGGGGGACGTGGCCGGGTGACCTTCGCGCTCACTCGACGCGCGCTTTCGAGCGACCATGCTCCCTCCGCCGCCGTTCGCGCCGTTGCCGCCGCTTCGAACGAGCTTGGGATGCACGTTTCGCTGCGGACGATCGGCGCTGCCACGTGCGTACGCCTCAGCTTCGCATGCGAGTTGGTCGCGGATGACAGCGAGGGACGGTCCGACGAGGTTGACGCCGTGCCGCCGAGCCCGCACCGGGCGCGCAAGTTGCTCCTGATCGAGCAGGACGAGTCGCTGGCGGGCTTGATCGGGGAGGTCCTGGCCGAGGCGGGATACGACGTGAGCATGGCGTTCGAGATGCCGGCCCTGGCCTCGCTCACCGAGTCCCGGTATGAGCTGATCTTGCTCGACGCGGGGGTCGAGCGCTCGGAACCCGGGCTGTTCGAAGCGATCGCCACGCACGCCGCGGTTCACGCGCGCGTCATCCTGCTGGGCGAGCCGCGCGAGGCGCGCGCGTTCGACGACCACGTACTGCCGAAGCCCTTTCGACCGCACGAGCTGCTGGCCGCGGTGCGCATGCGCCTCGCGCCGGTCCCGTCCACGCTCGCGCCGTAGTTCGGATCTCGCTGCGTTCCTACTCGACGACAACGCGCTCGGTGCGTTGAAGCGCGTCGCGTACCAGCCCATCGAGATCCAGATTCGACTCCGCGTCTTCGCAGACGCTCAGGCTGCCGCGGATGATCGGTTTCGTGGGCTGGAACACAGTGCAGCAGTCGGGTTCGGGTTCGATCGACAGGTCGAACGTCCCGATGCGGCGCGCCAGCTCAATCGTCTCGGTCTTGTCGAACGCGATGAGCGGGCGCAGGACCGGGAGACCGGAGGCAGCGCCGATACAAGTCAGGTTCTCGAGCGTTTGGCTCGCGACCTGTCCGAGGCTCTCACCGGTGACGAGAGCACCCGCCTTTTCGCGCTTCGCGATCGCGGTCGCAATGCGTTGCATCATGCGCCGGTATAGGACCGTGCGATACGACTCGGGACAGGCGTCACGGATCGCGACTTGGATCTCCGCGAACGGAACCTCGTACAGCACAGAGTTGTTCTGGAAACGACCGAGCCGCCGAACGAGCCCGCGGACCTTGGCTCGATAGGCCTCGCCGACGTACGGGTACGAATGGAACGCGGCGAAGGAGACGGTGCAGCCGCGCTTCATTGCCATCCACGATGCGACGGGCGAATCGATGCCTCCGGAGAGCAGCGAGACGGCGCGCCCGAGGGTTCCCACCGGCAACCCGCCGGCCGCGGACAGGCGGTCGGCGTAGACGTACACGCGCTCGGGACGAACGTGGACTCCGAGTGTCAGCTCGGGGCGCGTGAGCTGGACCCGGAGACGCTCTTCGTGCGGCGGCATGATCCGATCGGCGACGAAGCGGTTCAGCTCCGATGAGACGAGCGGATAGCCCTTGTCCCCGCGACGGGTCCTGACGCGGAAGCTGATCACGCGGTTGCGGGGCCGCGATTCGAGCGCTTCTCCGAGCACGACCGCCGCCACCTTCGCGATCTCCTCGGGATCGGCGGCCACGTCGCGAGCGATCGTCCGTGCGCGCGAAACGGACGAGAAGCCGAACACCTCGCGCACGCGTTCCGTGACGTCGTGCACGCGCCCGTCGGGGACGACGACGATCTGTCCGGTCGCGCGTTCGATCGTGCAGGCCGTGATCGGTTCGATCGCGGCGCGCACGTTGCGCACGAGCGCGCGTTCGAACTCGCGGCGGTTCTTACCCTTGAGCCAGAGCTCGCCGTAGCGTGCGACGACAACCTCGCCCGTGGCCGCGTCCGTTGCCCCGGTTGTGCGGGTGCTCAACCGACGACTCCGAGCGTGCGTTCGATCTCGACGAGCGCGTCGACGGCGGCGACGACCTCCTCCTCGCGCGTGTCGCGCGCGAACGACATGCGTAGCACACGCCGCGATTCGTCGTCGTTCAGTCCGAGCGCGCGCAATCCGGGCGGGATCTCGCTCGCCTTGGCCTGGCACGCGCTGCCGACGCTCGTGTAGACGCCGCGCTGCTCGAGGTGATGCATCCACACCTCCGCGGGTGCGCCGGGGAGCAGGATCGCCGCGATGGCGGGGGACCGCAGCTCGCCCGGGTCGAGCAATCGCGCGCCCTCGACGCGTCCCAGCTCGGTGCGCAGGCGCTCGCGTAGGGCCGCGGATGGGCCGGTCGCCGATGCGCGCAGGTGCTCGACCGCTAGGCGCGTCGCGATTCCGAGTGCGACGATGCCGGCGACGTTCTCGGTGCCCGACCGTAGCCCGCGCTCTTGGCCGCCTCCGAAGAGGAGCGGGCGCGGCTTGGCTTCCGGAGTCAGAACGAGCGCGCCCGTGCCCTTCAGGCCGTGGATCTTGTGTGCGCTGATCGAGAGCGAGTGCGCGCCCGTCTCGCCGAGCGAAAGCTCGACCTTCCCGATCGCCTGTACCGCGTCGACGTGAACGGCCGCGTGCGGCGCGTTCGCGCGCACGATGCGCGCCGCGCGTTCGACCGGATAGACCGTGCCGAACTCGTTGTTCGTCATCATCTGTGCGACGAGCACCGTGTCGTCACGAATGCGACCAGCGAGATGCTCGACGTCGAGGTCGCCCTGGTTGTCGAGTCGGAGCACTTCGACGCGGCCGCGCGCACCGACGGATGCTCGGTCGGGCCGATCAATACATGGCGCCCGTGTCGCTTGCGCGCGCGAGCCAGACCCCGCACCGCCAGGTTGTTCGCCTCGGTGCCCCCGGCCGTGAAGACGACGTCCTCCGGTCGCGCGCCGAGCGCGGTGGCGACCGAGCGGCGCGCGTCGTCGATCGCCGCGGCCGCGCGCGCGCCTACTGGGTGGCGGGAGGACGGATTCCCGAAGCTGTCCTCCAGGAACGGAAGGACCGCCTCACGGACTTCGTTAGCGACGCGCGTGGTCGCGGCGTTGTCGAGATAGATGTCTTGCACGGCGATTCGGCGACCAGCATATCACCGCTCGAACACGACTCGTTGCACCGCGTCGCCGCCGATGCCGACGTCGACGCTCTGCTCTTGTTCCGTGGAGCCGTGACGCGCCGCCAACCGGTAGCGTCCCGGCGGCAGATCGACGATGCGGAATCCGCCGGTCGCGTCCGATTCGGTAGGCGGCCACTCGCGCGTTGGATCGGATTCGAGCCAGACGCGGACGAGCGCGCCCTCGATCGCGCGTCCGTCCGGGTTCTCGAGGGTCCCGAGGATCTCGCCGGGCGGAATCGTCAGCAGCGGCCGGGTCGCGTCGGACGCGTTGTGAGTGTGCACGAACTCGACCTCGTCGAGCACGGGGCCGGAGGAGCTCGCAGCCCACGGCGGGAGCAGCTGCATCGCGTACGACGCCGTGACGAGCTCGTCGAAACGGAACGTTCCGTCTGCGGTCACGCGCGCGCGCCGCTTGAGCGCGCCCGTCAGCATCGTTACGGGATCGCGCGGTCGCAGGACGACCTCGTAGTCCTCGAGTGGGAGAGGAGCGCCTGACGCGGTGAGCGTGGACCTCGTGACGCGCCCCACGAAATCCGCGCGCACGAGCGGCGGCAGCGCTTCGAGCTCTTCGAGCTCGACCTCGAGACGCCACACGGGCGGCGTCGAGGTCGGCAGCTCGAGTTCGAACTTGAGCGGTCGGAAGCCGGGCCGGTACACGAGCGCGTCGTAACGCCCATCGAGCAATTCGTCGAACGCGAAGCTTCCGTCCGCGCCCGTGACCATCCAGTGCAGCGGTGCCGCGAATCCCGACGGAAGGTCCGCGCGTGCGAGCATGACCTCCACGCCTTCGGCCGCCGCTCCGTCCGCCGTTTCGATTGTGCCCGTGACCGAATTCGTGCCGAACGGCGGCACGAGGTCGTCGAACGTGGGTTGCTCACGCGCGACGAGCTGCGCGCTGACGGCCGGCGGTTCGATCTTGCCGCGCCCGCGGTAATAGCCGACCGCCAGGAATCCGAAGACGAGCACGACGAAGACCAACTCTCTGCGCGTTCGGTTCGGCTTCACGGCGCCCGAAGCTAACGGATCGCGCCGGCCGCCGTGAGGATCTCGCGCCGAAGCTCGCCGCAGTCGAGCGCTTCGAGTCCCGCCCGGAGACGGCCGAGCCCGGCGGACCCCGCCTCCTATCGCGGAACGTCGCCGATGTGCACCTCGCCGACTTCGTGCACGAGCGTAGGGCTCACCGCGCGATCGACGTCGAGCAGGTCTCGACGGCCGGCCCGAGCGACAGCACGACGAACGCCGTACGCGCCGATGTGCTCGGGGTTCGGCGCGCCGTTTCGCGCCCCGCCCTTCCGCGGCAGATCGCCGGGCGCTTGGAGTCGAAGCAGGGCTCGGGAGAGTGCCGATGGTGAGGAGCGGGCGAAGTGCGATGAGTGGGTCCGCGCACCGACCCGCTCCGAGCGGCGCCCGGGCGTGGTCACGGAAGCGATCCCGGCGTTCTTGCGGCTGTTTCGTTCGATCACGGCTAGATTGGAATCCCGAGAGATCGCGACGCGAGCCGCAACGCCAACGCTCGCTGGAGCCAAGCACTCGTCGTTGGCCGTCCTTCCGCCCTCCCGGAGACTTCCCATGAATCGCTCGGCCCGGATCGGGTTTGCAACGATGCTCGCGCTCGCGGGCGTTGCGGAAGCACAGGAGCCGCGTTTCGTTTGGCCTCAGGATCGCTATTTCCTTCACGGGCGAACCCACTCTTGGTTCGCGGACCTCACCGGCGACGGGATCGTTGATCGCCTCGACTTCGAAGTCGTCTTCGTGCCGTCCCAGATGGGGCCGCCGCCGGTCTACGCGCTGCACGTGACGCGTGGGGACCCCGACGGGCTCTTCGAGGACACCCGAACGGAGGTCTACTCGGGAACGACGACGTTTCGGTTCGCGTCACTTGTGGACGTCGACTTAGACGGCGACTTGGACGTGATCGGTGGCATCGACCTCTTTTCCCGAGAAGACAAGTGGCTCTTGCTGAACGACGGCTCGGGTCGGTTCGACGAGAGTCGGCCGCACGTCCCGTACTCTCCCGGGGCCTTCGAGCCCTTCGGCGCCGTACAGTTCTTTCTCGACATCGACGGCGACGGCGATGTCGACGCTGTGGAATGGGAGGCGTACTCGCCACCGATCCGATACGGGAACCGAGTACTGGTGAACGACGGTGCAGGGAGCTTCGCAGAGCAGGCCGGCATCCTTCCCGGGGACATCCGGCCATCGCTGTTCCTCGATGTCGATGTCGATGGTGATCTCGACGTCTTCCATTGGACGGCGGCCGGGTCTGCCCTGCTCCTTCAGCGAGAGGACGCGACGTTCGCGCCCGCGTTGAACGCGGATCTCGAGTTTCCGTTCTACCTCGTTCCGTTCGAGCTCGAGTCGGACGGAGACCCCGACTTGCTCACGTGCGATCCGTCCGGGCAGCTGCGCGTTCTGGTCAACACGGGGCGGGGAAGCTTCGAGCGAGGTGCGCTGCTTCCCCTGGCCGATCGACCACTTATGGCCCTCGACGCCGACGGCGACGGGAACGGGGACTTCATAGGCACGCTGTACGGCGACCCAACGGAGCAGCTGATCTTGCTTCGAAACACGGGTGACGGGACGTTCGTTGCTGATCCGCGCGCGGTTCCGCCGGAACTCGTACTTCGGCCGGGCTTCAGCCCGGGAGCGGATGATGTGGACCAGGACGGCGATGTAGACATCTGGACGCCGGGCGCGTTGGCCCTCAACGATGGTTCAGGACAGTTTGTGGCGCTTTCGGCCGGTCTCCGGCAGCCGGTCGACGTCGACATGGGCGATCTCGACACGCCACGTGCCACAGCCCCTTTGCCATCGCGCACTGTGGACCGACCAGGGTCATCAGCATCATCGACGTCGATGGTACGCTCAGCAACACCGCGCCCAGCCCCTAGTCGCAGTATCCCAACCGCACCACCGAGACGAGCCAGCCCACCCCCTACGAGAAAAAAGGCGCCCGTCGCCGCAGCCAAGAAGTTCAAAAAGAAGGTCGTGGTCAAAAAGAAACGTCGATAGGCGTGTTAGTGGGGGGCTGTTCTTTCAACAAAATACAGAGAGTCTGTGCTGTGATTTTGTTGAGCGCTTGCACCGCGCCGCCTCCAGCGCGGCTGTATGGAACACATCAGGAATTCTCGGCAAAAGATTGGTCCCAGGTTCTGCAAACCTGGACCCAGGGTGAAAAGATCTACCGAGGCCTTCAAAGCCAGATGTTCATCAACGCAACTTACCACGCGCCCGGGCTGCGGCGGGCCTTTGCCGTCGCATTTCCCGATATCTATGGGCGCGGTGGAAGCATTACCAAGCGCGAGCTCGTCGAGCTCACCGGTGACGTGGAAAACACCCACACGTTTTTTGTGAGCGTCTATACGCCGGACCGTAGCTCCAACGATTTAGCTAATGATGATTCCATATGGCGGCTCACGTTGGTGAGCGACGCAGGGGGTTCCGTCGAACCGTCGGAGATCGTTCATGTGAAGATCGACCAAAACCTCCGAGCCGTGTATCCCCATGTTGGCCCCTTCGACAAAGTCTATTTGGTGCGATTTCCCCTGGCAGACACCATGCAGCGCCT
>JAVJHY011544692.1:0-11677 GCA_035593235.1 Phascolosoma agassizii | reverse complement strand
GAGGGCTGAGCGTCAACGGGGCAACCCCCTGGGACCCGTCGGACTCCATGGCGAACTTCGTCCACCACATGAACTTCAAACCCACCAAGGGCTTCGTCAAGATCGAGGCCATCGACCCGGACAGCCTCGAGCTCTAGCGGCGCTCGCTCCGCGCAAGCTTGCGCACCGCCAACTCGACCACGGCCGACTTCGACAGGCCCAGGTCACTCGCGAGATCGGCGATCATCTCGGCGGCTTCGGGCGACAGGGTGAAGGTTGCTAGGGGGCGCTTTCTTCCGGCCGTGGCGACCCGCGTCTTTCGCTTCGCGGCCACCTAGGACCTCGTGCCTGCAGCGGCCCGGGCGACGCGCGCCACTGTACTCATCGAGACCCCGACGGTCTCGGCAATCTCGTGGTTGGTCAGCTTCCCAGCCTTCTTGAGCCGAAGGATTCGCTCGCGCCCGCGCTGATCGGTGGCCTCAGGCCGACCGATGCGCTTGCCCCGCCGCCGAGCTGCCTCGACGCCGGCCTTGGTGCGCTCGATGATGAGGTCACGCTCAAACTCGGCGATGGAGCCGAGGACGTTGAACAGGAGCCGCCCGGCAGGGGTCGATGTGTCAATCGCCTGGTCGAGTACGATGAGATCCACACCCAGGGCTTCCAGCTCCGCTCCCAACGCTGTCAGATGCTGCACGGACCGGGCGATGCGGTCAAGCTTGATGACTGCCACAGCGTCGATCTCGCGCCGGCGAGCCGCATTCAACATTCGCTCGAGCGCGGGACGGCCCACTTTGGTAGCCGAAACTCCGTGGTCCACGTACTCGTCGGTGACGGCCAGGCCGCGAGCGCCAGCGTACTCCCGCAGCTGGTGGAGTTGGACCTCGGGACGCTGGTCGGAGGTTGAGACTCTCGCGTAAAGGGCCGTTCGCATTTCGAAATTGTATCATCTTTGTTTATACATTTCATTGCTCTCGACCGTAGGTCGGAAGTATCTGCGCGAGCCATTCTATTCTCACGCTTGCGTTCGCCTCCGCATCACCCTGAGAGAGTCCTGATCCGCCCACAGAGATGTCACCCAACCAGCCTCTGCGCTCTTCCTCCTTGTGCCAGCACCTCTGGACATCGAGATATAGCTGCGCGCGGTCACCCGTCGGGTGGTCAAGTAAGCTGAACTGCAAGTTGGCACCGAGTACGTAGAACGGAATAGGGCTGGCGGCGTCGGCTGGGCTGCGCGCCACCAGCCCCACCATGCAGGTGAACTGCCAACCTCCGGCGGCAAGCTCGTCCACTCCCGCGTCAAGCCGAACTGACTTAAAGAACCCGTCGGGGCGATTGATCGCCGCAAGCAAGCCGGGAATAGCGGGGTGTGCGGCACTTTCGGGTACGTCCGATACTCGTGCCGGCTCGCGTGCAAGATCGATGTAGGGGAACACTTCCCCCCCGTCATCTCGCTTGCTCGCAGAGTACGGGAGGTTCTGGGTCTCGTCCGACATCTTGATGGTAATCTCGTTGGTCTTCATCGTGATTCAGACTAGCGATGACCTCCCCCGCTAACCCACAATCGTCCGTTTTTGACACGCCTAAGGCCGCCAACACCAGCCCAGCGAATCCGCACACTTCGACACCAGAAGCGACGCTGGGATAGAGGGAGTTTTGACACTCGCCTGCACTAGATCGCTGTGAGAAACTTCGAGAGGAGGTGTCGAAAATGCGACTTGCCGCTCGGTTCCTGATTCTATCGCTCGCTATGGGCACAGCCTGCGCGTCAAAGGGGCTCTACCCGACGTGGGGAGAGCAGGTGGTTCAGATGGCCCAGGCCGGGGGCCGGGTTGATGATGTGTCCCTTTTGCTCGGCCAATCGCCCAGCCGATGCGAGCCAGTGGACTGGGACCGCCCGCTGGTGGGTATTCGCGTCGGAGAGAAGGGTCGCGTCGTAGGGCTCAATCCGAATAGCACTGCAAGCCGTGCGGGCGTCCCGATAGGCGGCCGAATCGAGAAAGTGGATGGACGGGGCGTCAATGGCCAATCGCAAGCTGTTGCAGCCCTTAATGCCGCGTCCAGCAGGATGGAGCCCTTCCCGGTCGTCGTCGACGAAGAACTGTTCGTGGTGGAGCCACATGTGCCCAAGGTCGAGCAGTGCTATTGGGATGTCAGCGCGGGATCCATAGCGCGGACTGGTGGAGGTGCATACGTCACCCCGCAGGTTGGATCGGCGCATTCGAGCGGCGCGGCCTACCAACGCTTCTTCCGCGCCGCGTGCCGGGTCCATGATGGAACCTTGGCCAGCTGCAACGCCAACTGGCAGCAGTAGCCCCCTACACCAAAGAGGGGGGGGCGTGGGGGCGGCGGCCGGCCCTACAGACATATCCCGGGCCATAGAAAAATCGCTGCGCCCGTCCCGCTGGCCCGCATCACGGGGAGACGAGCACGCATTCCTTCACGAGTACGTTCATCATGAGGCCGTCAACGCGTCCCCGAACGGTGACCGACGACCCCTTGCTCAGGCGTACGACCTTCGAAGCCTCGGAGTCTTCAAAGAAACACTGGACCTGAGGGATCTCGAACTGTCGGCCAGTGCCGACCGTTACGTAGATGCTGCCCAAGATGTCTTTCTTGACATCCCCTACCTTGCCACTCGTCTCGATTAGCTTGCCCTTAAACAGGGCGTCCCCGCGAATTTCATTGTCTTGGTACTGGCCAAGAAGAGTCTGCAACGCAATAGGTTCTGCTTCCTCAGCAACTGGCATCTCCTCCGCCGGGGAGTTTCGCGCGACTACACCTGAGGCCACCTTGCCTGACCTGGTCGTGGGCTCATCGATCAGACTCCCAAGAAAGGCTAGACCGAAGAATACGACGATGAGGGTTAGGCAACCTTTGGCGACAATACTCGTCTTCCGGATTTTGGCTCCGCACTTCGGGCAGGCTTCGGCCTTCGTGCTGAGCTCGTTGCCGCACTCTTTGCATTTGGTCATCGCCATTTCATAGTCTCCCGAGTTCGAGTGGTGAATCTCAAGCGTGTGGTTAGGGCGTAAACTTCGCGGGCCAATTGAGCTCTGCGTCAATAAGAAGTTCCATAGCGGGAGAAAATTCAGGCGAAAGGGGAAGACCATTCCCGTATCCCTGCACGAGGAACACTGCCACGACGAGGACAAGAGTCTTCGAGTAGGCAGCGAGTCGAAGGTTAACCTTGGACTTCAGGATATGATGCGATTCTCTCATAGTCACCTCCATGGGTTTGGGGTTTGCGAAAGACAAACGACAACCGGATTGTGAGAATTCAAGGGTCGCAGCAGCATCCAACGACACAGAGACCTGCGGATTCGAACCGTTGCTTTCACCTTTCGCCTGAATAGACTCCTCTGTCCAACGGACCGGGCGCCCAGCCCACGGCACTGCCTAATAGCGGGCGTTGAGGCACCAACGCGTTGAACCCCAACGTAACAGACCCCGACTTGCACGCGCTGTGTCATGCCAGGTGCCGCATATTCTTAGGCGGCGTCAAATTGTATGAGCGCGCTTGAGTATCCTTCTTGTTGGAGGAGATCCAGAAAGTTGTCCGGCCCAACGGTGTGAAGGGCACCAACCGCGATGAGATGAGGAGAGTCCGAATCGAGTACCCGAAGGGCTGGCCTAACCCACTCGCGGTTGCGCTCTGTGATCAATGCACCGAACACCGTTGGGGACTGCTTGAGACGCTCTGCGTGGATAGCCGAGAGTTCAGAAACGTCGCTTCTTACCCACGCGTCGTGGACACGGTGGAGTTCTGAGACAAGGGCGCCGTTTCGGGCTTGAGCGAGATGATCGCGAAGAAGGGCTAGATCGTCGCCGGTCCCTGCGCACGCCCGGGAGATTAGCTCGAACGGCCGAAGGGAGTCCTCGAGGAAAGAGACGGGGAGACCCCTCTCTTCTGCGTTCCCCCGAAGTACGTTGTCCGCGCCCTGGTCGTAGGCGAGGCCATAACTCTGGAGACATAGAGCCGGCAGCAGAATCGCCGCGCGCCACGGCGGAAACTCCGAGATGTCTATCTGTAAGCCGAGTGACCGCAGATAGCCTTCGACGTCCCGGTAGAGCGTTGCCACGGTTCGGTCAGCAAGATGCGTCTTTGACGGATCTAGCCCGGCGCCGGAAAGCCTCGAATCACGAGCGTCCGACTCCAAAACGAGGGCCCCGGCTCCGTCCGCACTTCGAGCTACCCATTGGGGCAAAGCGTGACCGGTCGGGAGTGCGTGAATCGTTCCGAGCACACGATGCTCGGAGCCTTCGATTCGCCAAAGCAAGTCGATGCCGCCTAACGGAGATGACGATCAGCACAAACCGCGGCCCCGTGGCTTCGCTGAGACGCCCAAGTGGGGCCTCATGCTAGCAGGCCCAACTACGGCCGGGCGGCTGTTGCAGGCGGCGCAATGTGAACCGGCAACGAGAGGCACACATACGCGGCATGCGTTTCGGCACCAAAGCAGCTCAGGGGCCCACACGCTTCTACTCATCGCCTTCCCACCGAGTCAGGTTAGACAGCGGAGGAACGAAGAGCTTCCCAAGCTCCCGGCTGAGCGTTTCCACGTCGTTGCGGGAGCCGTAAAGACCGGTCGTGATGCTCTCGTCAGCGTGGTCCAGAGGATAGGAGTTCCAACGGGGGTTTCTGGGTCCGATCAGGGGATGAGTTGGCAAATCCCCAGGTGAACTCGAGGGCTGAGCGTCAACGGGGCAACCCCCTGGCGGGGATTTCAACGGGGTGGCCGTGCGGGGGCGTTCGGTCAGCGCTGATACGTCGGTCGCGGGGCGCACGGGTGGCGTCGGGGTGGCTGGAGATCGGGGAATCGGCCGGCCTCGGGGTGGCGGCCCACTACCTCTGGATGACGGGGAGATCGCCGAAGTCGAGGTCGCCGGTCGAGGGCTCGGACCTGGTGGGGGCCACGGGTGGAGCGCGGGCCGGAAGGCCGAGGCAGCCGAGGATGGTGCGGATCGCTTCCTCCGATTCGATGGCGGCGAGCAGGCGCATTCGAGATCCACACCGAGGGCAGGCGAACGCATCGACCGCGAAGACACGCTGGAGCAGCTCCCCCCATGAGAGTCTTCGCGGGCGGCGAAGAGTTGGAGGGAGCGACCCCGCTACGGGCGCGGTCGGGTTCGTCCGCATCGGATCGTCTCGAAGGAGGGTGCGGCCGACCTCGGGGACGGATGAACCTTGGCTTCCTGGTCGCGCAATCTCTCCGGCACCGCGATCGCGTAGGTCGCCCTCGGGTCCTTGCGTATTGCGAATCGTGGGCTCTGGTCTCCCCGCCGGTTCTGCTCGGGAAGCGACGGATCGGTTCTCCGCCGCTTGACCGGGCCCGGCGGGGACGACGTGATCGCGCCAACTCGCGGAGGGAGCGAGGATGCCGTGGTAGCGGACGAGGTGGAAGCGCAGATTCAGGCGCGGTCGAAGACCGCGACGGTTTCGACGTGCTCGGTGTGGGGGAAGAGGTCGGCGACCACTAGCTCTCGCAACTGTTGCCCTCCCTCCTCCATCAAACGGGTCGCCGCGGCTCGGAAGCTCTCCCAGCCGCAGCTGACGTAGATCAACCGGCTGGGTCGCTCGCGGCAAATTGCGTCGAGCAGTTCCGGCTCTAGACCCTTCCTCGGCGGATCGAGGATCACCACATCGGCATCCTTGAGGGCGTCGAGATGAGCGGCGGAAAGCCCGGCTTTGAGTACTGCGCGGGCACGCTCCTCTTCGGGGCGCTCGGCGAGGCCTAACGCGAGCCCGCGAAGGCCGTGAGTGGAGACCTCGTTGAAGGTCACGCTGCGACTTCGGGCCAACAAGCCCAAGCCGATCGCCCCGCAGCCCGCGTGGAACTCGAGCACTCGCTGCTGGTCGGGCACCGCCTGGTGGACCCGCTCGACGACCGCATCCGCCAGGTCGAGATTCCCCTGACCGAACGCGCCCGGCGGGAAGTGCACGGCCGCACCACCGATCGTCTCGACCACACTTTCGGGGCCGGACCAACAGTGCCAGTGGGGGCCGAGGATAGAATTGCTGCGCTCGGGTTGTCCGTTCCACCAGAGGCTGTGGAGCTGCGGCCCGATCTGTTCTTGGAGAAACTCCGCAAGAGGTTCGAGCCCGTCCGGCACGGTGCTGTTGCCGACCAGCACCAGTTGCACGCGCTGCCTGGTGCGCTCGACGACCGCTTGGAGGTAGCGGAGCTGACCCAGGTGCGGTCGTTCCGCATAGGGCTGGACCTCACAGGTTCGAATTCCGCGCTTCACGTGGGCGACCACCTCGTTGATCGCGTTGTGATGAATGGGGCAGCGGGGAATATCCACGATGCGATGGGTGCCCTGTTGGAAGATCCCGACCTTGGGGGTTCGAGCGCGGCCCCGCACTGCGAGGCGGGCGCGGTGGCGGAAACCGAAGCCTGCGCCTCGCAGTCGCCCTGGCTCTCCGATCCCGGCGTTCGCGCAGAGCTCCTCGATGGAAGCGAGAACACCCGGCGCAATGTTTCCCGCCGCGAAACGGGGGCAGCCCGGGCACGGCGGCCGGTGCGGACAGGAATGCGTGGTCTCGGCAGCGTCGCGGTTCTCGATCGATTCAGCGGATTCAGCGTTCACGTCTACTCGTGGTGGGTCTCCCAATCCGTTGCGGAACAGGCCGGCCCGAGCGGCAACATAGGCCATGGCGTTTCGTCGCGATGGCGGGCGCCGGGGCTGTAGGCGGAAGGTATTCCTGCGCGATCTAGGACATTGCGGAGGCGGCCCCTAATCTTCGGGCGATGAGTGGGTCCGGAACTCGCTGGCTGCAGGCAGTTGGCGCACAGCCACGAATCGCCGATCGCCTGACACGAATGCGCGCCCGGCCCGCGAACCTACGAGCACAAGGAAAACGACATGATTTCTCGATCCCTCTGGGCCCTTTCGGCCGTATTCCTCCTGCTGTCGGGATCGGCCGCGGCCGAATCCGACTTTGAAACCGAGATGGGGCTGCTCACCGAGATGCTCGATCTGGCCCCGGGCAAGGTGGTCGCGGACATCGGAGCCGGTGACGGAGAATATGCGGTGGCCGTTGCTCAGGTCGTTGGGACCGGAGGCAAGGTCTTTGCCACGGAACTCGGCGAGGAAAAGCTCGAAGCTTTGAAAGCGTTGGGCGAGGCGGAGAACCTGCCGCAGCTCACCGCAATCGCAGGTGAGTACGAAGGCACCGGCCTCGAAGCGGCCAGCTGCGACGCGGCCTTCTTGCGCGACGTGTACCACCACATTACGGCCCCCGAGGCATTCATGGCGGATCTCTTTCAGACTCTTCGTCCCGGCGGGCGGCTCGTCCTGGTCGACTTCCCCCCGACACTCTGGCTGGCTCTGTTCACTCCGGAGGGCATCCCCGAGAGTCGCGGCGGCCACGGCATTCACACCGAGCTGTTGATCCAAGAGGCGAAGGCCGCCGGTTTCGTGCCGCTTCGCACCGTCGAGACCTGGCCCTCCAGCAACTTCGTCACACGAACCTATGCGGTCGCCTTCGAGCGGCCCGGCGTCCCCCCGGCGACCGAGTAGGGCAGAGCGAGGCACCTGGATCGGCGATCGTGTACTCAGGGGAAGCGTCTAAGCACGCCGAACCCAGCGACCGGAGGTCGCCCGGATAGGTTCTCGGGATCCGTGGGGAAGTAGACGTTGTTCCGGTCCGGGCGTTAGGCCGCTCCTTCCTTAGGCTCGCCCGACACGGTTTAGGGCTTTGGCGATCCGCGGTAGATCAGCAGGCTGAGATCGTCGGGTTTCGAGGGGTCCGGTCCGCTGGGTTGGGCCATGCGGCGGGTGCAAAGAATGCGCAGCGAGCGCGCCGAGTCGTGGACCGAGCCGGTGCGGATTGCGTCCACCAGTTCGTCGTCGTAGGCGTTGTCGAAGACACCGTCGCTCGCGAGGAGCAAAGTGTCCCGGCGCGCCATCGTGATGATGCTGCCGACTTCGATCCGCATGTCGGCACGGCCGACGGCGTTCGAGATCAGATGGCGCTCCTCATGGTCGAGGGCATCGGCGGGGTCAAGCATTCCCGACTCCACGGCGTAGCCGACCGGAGAATGCGAGACGGTCTGATGCTTGATGCGCCCGCGTTGGCCGACTAACAGGATCGCTGCATCTCCCACGTGATAGGTGCGTAGCTGCCGTCCGCGAAGTTCGGCCACGGCGAGGGTGGTCGCCGCACCAGAGGCGGCCTCGATCAGTTGGCGGTTGGCCGCCTCGATGCCGTCGAGGATCGGTCCTCGGAGGCTCTCGACCTCGGGATCGGCGGAGAGCAGCGCATCCCAGATGCACTCGAGGACTCGCTGGGAGGCGCTCTCCCCTGCCGGGGAGCCCCCGACCCCATCGGCCACCGCGAGGACACCGCGCTCGTCGCCCAGCGGAAACAGGCCCAGCGCATCCTCGTTCGGTTCCCGCTCAGGGGAGGCCACGGTGGTGAAGGCAACGTCGCCCCCCGCGATGGCGAGGGATTCGACATCGTCCATCGAGTTCGCCGCCATCAAGCGCCCGAGCGGCGGGCTTTTCCCAGTCACGGGGCCCGAGTCTAGGTCAGCAGGATCGGGATAGGTGCCCGGACTCGATTCCAGTGCTCGCGGTCGATTCAGACTCCGGAGCGGTCGCTCGGCCGCACGAAACGACGGCCCCTTAGCGATCCTTCAGACCGAGCACCTGCTCCATGTCGTAAAGGCCGGGCTTCCTGCCCGCGACCCAAGCCGCTGCGCGCACAGCCCCTCGGGCAAAGTGATCCCGCGTCGAGGAACGGTGGATGAGCTCGAGTCGCTCACCCTTCGCCACGAAGTAGAGCGTGTGCTCTCCTGGATTGTCCCCGCCTCGCAGCGTCTGGATTCCGATCGCCTGCTCGGGTCGCTTGCCGGTGATGCCCTCTCGGGCCAGCACCTGATGGTCCCCGAGGTTCTGCCCGCGTCCCTCGGCCACGGCGGCGCCGAGCCGCAGCGCGGTTCCGCTGGGTGCGTCGACTTTGGCGGCGTGGTGGAGCTCAACGATTTCTGCGTCGAACTCTTCGCCGAGCAACGCCGCCGCATCCCGGGCCAGGTGGAAGAGCACATTCACGGCGACCGAGAAGTTGGCGGCCACGACCAGCGGAATCTTGCCCGCGAGATCGTCGATCTCGGCACGCTGTTCGCCATCGAAGCCCGTCGTGCCGACCACGCAGGGGATGCCTTGGTCGCCGGCCGCACGAAGCAGGTGCATCGTGCCTTCGGGCGTGGCGAAGACGATGGCCGCACTACATCCGCTCAACGCTTGCTCGAGGTCGTCCACGACCTTGACGCCGGGCGCGACTTCCGAACCTAACTCGGGATGCCCGGGAGATTCGAGGGCGCCGCCCACTTCGAGCTCCGGGTGATCGGCGACTGCCGCGCGAACCGCATGGCCCATTCGGCCGAGGGCGCCGACGACCAAGACGCGATCCGAACTCATAGGAGACCGAACTCTTTCATCGCGACCTGAAGACGTTCGCGGTTGGGTGGCTGCAGCGGTGTGAGGGGAAGACGAATCTCGTCGCTGATCAGACCCCGTAGAGCCAAAGCCGTCTTCAACGGGATCGGGTTCGTCTCGCAGAAGATCACGTCGAAGAGCGGACGCAAGCGGTAGTAGGTCGAGCGCGCTCGCTCGAGATCGCCGGCATGCGGTCGCGGAACTGCTGTGCGGAGATTCCGACGAGGAACGCGCCGACCAGGTAGTACACGCCGATCTTCTTGGTGGCGTAGGCGCACACCACGGCCACCATCAAGAGGAACGCGAACTCCGAGCGCGGCGCGAAGGGTTCCACGAAGCGCGCGAAGCCGAAGAACAGGATGGGAATCAGCGTGACGAGCGCGATCAGGGCGATGCTCGCGATGCCGAACTGCTCGAACGAGTTCGACTGCCGTACGACGAACAGGGCGCCGAGGACCACCAGCTCGGCGGCAATGGCCTTGAGCTTGATCCAGAAGCGCTGGGTCTCGTCCGTTTCGATCTGATCGAGGGAGGCCAGGATGAAGCCCGTCGAGGGCGTCACGATGGCAAGTGCGATCAGCGTGCCAATGCGCCACTCGACCGTCAGCATCCAGCACAGAACCGCCGCGACGACGACGATCTGCACGATCCACGTGAAGAGGTGCTGCAGGAGCACCTTCTTGCTGCGGCGCAGCTCTTGCGGCTCGACCTCCATGCCCGCGGAGAGGAACAGCGCGACGATGCCGAAGCTGGCCAGGAGTCCGACGGTTCCGGTCTCGTCGCTCCAGCCGCCAAAGGACATCGCAGCTCCGAGCGCCAGGCTCGAGACCGCGCTAGGAATGCGGAAGCGCTGGAGCGACTTCGGTACGACGAAGAGTCCGAAGAGGAGACCGATCGTGAGGAGCTGCTCGGGGAGCAGCTCCGTCAGACGCTCGACCAGTGAGGGGGCCTCCTCCATGGGGGCTCACGGTAGCAGGTCGGCCGCCCCTCACGTTGCTCTTCGGTCGTCCGTTCTCGCTCGTAGTGGGCGCGTACGCTTTCGAGCCACGCCCGCGCCGCGGTCGGTTCGCCACGCAGGTTCTTGATGTCCCAGGCCGGCGCCGAGCTCAATGCGCTGGTCTCGAGAGCGAGCACGAGTCGCGCTCCCGTTCGATCGAGCGCCGCGTCCTGACGAGCTCCCGCGGTCCCTGTCGGTGCGCGTTCGGCGGGAGCCCAGGGGGCGGCCGCGATCGCAGCGCCCTCGTCCGGGAGCGCGACCCCCAGGCACGTGACGCGCGCCGCGTCCAGGTCGGCCGCCAATTCGTGCACGCGTCCGAGCTGGACGGGCTCTTCGGCATTGCTGGCGACTCCGTGGATCACGGCTCCGCGCAAGGAGGCGAGGCTCCACCAGCGCGGGAGAACTCGTTTCGCAGGCGCGCGCGGGCTGCCGGCCTCCGCAGGCCGGCGACCGGTCAGCGGGTTGCGGTAGGCCTCGCGCAGCTCCGCGATCCAGGCCGCGTCGGTCCAGCGCGGCTCGTTCTCCAGGTTGACGCGCGGCGCACTGCGCATCGCGATCGGCTCCTGTTCGAGACGCAGGACCAGGCGACCGCCTTCCACGGGGCGCGGCCCCAGGAACTCCCACGGCACGGGTAGCAGGTGACCGCGCGCGTTCAGGACCTCAGCGGGCTCGACGAGGGCAAGTAGCAGCGTGCCGTTCTCCAGTATCAGGACGTCGGCGATCGTCCCGAGCAGGACGTCTGTGGCCGAGACGACATCGAGGTCGAGGAGCTGCCGACCTGTGACGACCCGCGGGGTCGCGACAACTTCTTTAGGCTGTGCCTGCGGGGCGGCCGCCTCCACGCGGCGCGGCTCCTGCGCCGCGGTGCAGATTAGCGTGCCCAGCGGTACGGCGAGGAACGCGGCGACCAGCGCGCTACGCAGCGGACGGTTCGGCAGCGACCTCACGGGGCCGGAGTTCGAAGCGACTGACGGGACGAGGCGTCCGGTGGTCATGCCTCCCTTCGTAGCGCCGTCGAGTCGGGTTGCGCTGAAGCGCGAGTGAGTTCCCGTTCATCCCCTTCGCGAGGGGCCTCGGCGCACTTTTTTGGATGCGGGCGGCTTGCCGACGGGGGCGGCCACGGGGTTCCGCAACCGTGCTTCGAGGTCGTCCAGGACGCGCGCAAACACCAGGTAGGCGTCGTAAGGCGAATCGTAGGGACTGAAGTACTCGTGGACATCCCCGTCGGAATGCCACTTCGTGGCCATGTAGTAGACGTGG
>JAVJHY011544691.1:5000-52857 GCA_035593235.1 Phascolosoma agassizii | reverse complement strand
CTGCTCTATCTCCCGCCGTATTCCCCGGATTTCAATCCCATCGAGCAGGACTTTGCGACGATGAAGAAACGCCGCCAATATGCGCCGCCAGAGACCCCGCTCGATGAGATCATCAGAGACTTTGGAACTAAATTGGAATGACTATAACACTGCCGATACTTTTCTACCACAGCGTGGCGCTGACCGGCTTCGAAGCCTTCGAGCAACAACTTAAATATCTGCGTGACCACGGCTATCGGATTGTGAGATCGGACGATTACTGCAATTGGTTTTACGAATTTTCCCATCTACCACGTGATAGTATGCTCATCATCTTTGACGAATGTTACCGCGATTCCTAGAACACGCCTGGCCACTGCTCAAACGCTATGGCTTCTCAGCACACGTCTTTCTTGTTGCAGGACTTGTCGGCCTGGGATGAACACCTCATGGAAACAAAACCGCTCCTGAATTGGGATGAGATTCGACAACTACAGCGGTAAAGTGTAACCTTTGGTTCGTACTCGCTTACTCATCCGATCCTGATCACGACAAGGCTAAAATGGTGAGGAAAGAGCTCATTCAATCATATGAGACCCTCGAACACGAACTGGGCAAGCGAATCAATACCTTTGCCTACCCGTACGGTTCGTTCAACAGGAAGATTCTATACCTAGCCTGTCTCTGCAAGTATGACCTAGCTGTCACCTGCGAGTCGGAAGTTTGCACTCTGACCAGCTCGTCTCTCGCCATGCCACGAATCGAAATCGAACGTGAGGACAGCCTTGATGTCTTTTCTCAAAAAGTCTCCAAGCCATTAGAGGTCTAGCCAAGGCAATAAATAAGGGGTCGATCGTGAAAAGATATGAATTTCTTTGATAGATTTCCAAAATGGGACAAACGATAGGATTAGAGATTCCTCCTATGGTGCTCGCTGTTCGGGGAGAAAGGTTTCGAGCACTGTGGCCGCTCGTTCGCACCAAAATGTGATTCAGCAATCCGCAGTCGTGGTGGTCACAGTTGGAGAACTTCAATGAACCGCTGCCTTTTACCGCTGAGTGCCTTGATGCTCGTGGCGGGTGTATTGATGCGCCTTGTCTGGATCGACGCAGACCCCGACTATTACAATTGGATCGGCTCTTACATCGACGAGGGGCGCTGGATATCCGTCGCCCGGAACTACGCCAACCACGACGTGATCTTTAGCAACAACTTCATATACAACACGATGATCGCGCCTGGCTTCGTGTTCGTGAGCAGCATCAGCTTCCTGCTTCTTGGCGCTGACCACTTCACGGCGCGTCTCTTTCCTGCGCTCTGCGGTGCTGGCACCCTTGTGGTGCTCTTCTTCTATTTACGACAACGCACGTCAGAGCTCGGCGTGCTCTGCGCTGTATCGCTGATGGCGATTCAGGCAGATCTGGTGTTTCTCTCACGCATCGCAATTCCAGAGACAGCCTCAATGCTAGGTGCGCTTTTGACGTGGATCGCGATCGACGCGGCCATTGGTTCACGACGGAGACTTGCTCTTGCCGGTTGCATTTTGGCAGGTACCTTAACGCTGAAGCTGACGAGCTATCTATTGATTCCCGCGTTCGCCCTTGTGGTCTTCTGCCAACGCTTGGAGGCTGACTATCGCGCGAGACTTGCCGACATGGCCTCGCTGCTGGTTGTGTTTGGAGCTTGCGGTTTAATTGGTCTGATAGCCGTCACGCTCTGGATGCTGCCCCTCGACGTGCTAATGCATCGCGGCTATGGACTTCTGGCTTTCCTCGAACCCAACGGTCCCTTCGGCGCCCTGGCACGATTGCTCCACCGTGACTACGCACCCTTGTTGGGGACAGGAATGCTCGCTCTATGGGTTGGATTGATCGTACTGGTGCTGCCGAACGACGCACCTCTATCGTCTGAGCATAAGAGGACGCAGCGCCGTCTCGAGGGCGCGATGATCTGGGCCGCGACGTTCATTATTGTGATGGAGATGCAGAACTACTTCCCGGTGCGTTATATGGTGCACGTGTTTTTACCGCTATCTCTGGTTGCGGCGTTCGCAGCGGCTCGGCTCGAGGAGATCGGTTTGACCGGACTTACCACGTCGCTGGTGAACCTGAGAGGTCCACATAAAGCCAGGGCTGTGCTAGTTCTGAGCCTGCCCTCGATCATCGTCACATCGCCACTCTCTTTCTGTTTGCTCTGCGCCCTCGGCCTTCCGGCAGATCGTCTGTCGACGAAGCTTGTGGCCATGTCACTCGCAAGTGTCCCCATTTTGCTAGCCCTGACTCGTTCATGCCCAAACCCGAAGGCCGTAGGACTCGCACTGTCCTTCCCAATGCTGACCATTCTCAGCTGGCTGATCGTCTGGGGATGGGCCGATCTTTCCATTCCCTTCTGGCCTGTGGATCTCTTGCAACACGGTCTGACGTGGCTCATTGGCCTCTGTCTAAGCCTTGTCGTTGGGCACCTGGCCATCGGCGTGATGATGGATAGAATATGGGATCCGTTCAAGGCCGGTGGCATCGCGGCGAGCTTGATGTGGGCCATCGCCTGGCTCGGCCTGATCCTGCCCGGCTTATCCAACCCACACTTTAGTCTCCGGAACGCCTCCAGCGATCTCTCAGCACGACTGCCCAGGGAAGCAGAGATCATCCAGATCCAAGCCTCGGCCATCTTCAATGGCAATGCTCTCAACTATCTCGAGGGGAACGATAGCATGGTTACGGAAAATCTTCCCGAGTACGTAGTCACGCGAGTGCCCATTCCAAGAGACAGTGGGTTCATAGCCAAGCATTACGAACTGCTTATCAGCTATCCGCTTCACATTTCGGCTCGTTACTCGGCGAACGCAGACCGCCTGTTGGCCAAGGAATGTGGAGATGCGCGGGCGTTCTGCATAGGAGTATTCGAGCGGCGCAGAGATCCGCTAGACGGGGGGACTGAGCTGAAAAAGCTGCAGTTGGACAAACACCGAGTCGTAGCGGAGTAATTCGATTGGACCCAGGAGCGATGCTTGACTCTCCAGGAAAAGACCGTCCGCTATCCCATAAGCATGACGGTGATGCCCATTACCACTTAAACGATGTACCTGCCAACATAAGGATGGGCGCTAGATCATATGCGCGTTATGTCCCTTCTCCAGCACCAGGACTTGCAAATCAAGGTACTGGACGAGGCGGATGAAGTGCTCAATATGGAATTCGCTGAGGATTTGGATGCCATCTATCAACGGACCCCCACGGTCTGGCAGAACGCACTTTTTTCGGCGACCATGCTCTCCCGAATCTCGTCCATCGCACGCCGCTATTTACAAGATCCTGTCGAGATTTAATTTGTGAAGGAATCGGAGAAGGCCGAGATGGCCAAGTTATTTTGCCACATGCCCTTATTAACGAGCTGGTTCTCTCCTACGAAGCTTATAGAAGCTGCCGCACAAGACAAAAACGACCCCGCTATACAGGTAATAAAAAAGATGCATTGAAAAAGCGAGGACACAAAAAGTAGGACCCTTTCTGCGGAGAAAAAACAAGAACAGTTTTCTGTTCAAGAAGCCAATCAAAGCCAAACAAATCAATATGCCGAAGGCAAGACTCGGGAATACAGGCAAAAAAGGCAAACACAGAACAATAAGGCCAACCAATGCGGAACTAACTCTTTGTGAGATTTGAATATTAAGATCATTGACCAACCCATACTTGGCCAATATGAGCTCTGTCCAGGGAACCGCACGATGGAGAATTTCAGCACGGAGCAATGAGGCAAATCTCCATTCCTTTAAATGTTTAGCCTGGACCTCTTTGTCCAGAAATATCCGATAGCCTAAACTGTGCATCCGACAACCTAATTCAATATCCTCAATGGATGGCTTAGGATATCGCTCTTGATCGAATCCTCCAACCTTATGAAATACATCTTTCCGAATCGCCCCACATCCTCCCCAAAAAGTACTAGCCTGGCTGCTAGCATTTTGATGCACAAAGTGGTGGAGAAGATTCTTGTATTGGGAGAGAAAATTTTGGGCGGCAGGACTGTCATCATAGGACCCAAAGACAGCCGCCAACTCAGAGTCCTGTTCAAAATTTCTCACTATCTGCATAAGCGTTTCAGGATACACCACGACATCAGCATCCACAAAAAACAAAATGGCTCCTCGGGCATTCTGTGCCCCCGTATTTCGAGCCGCACCAGGCCCAGAAGGTCCCGGGCAATGAAGAACTTCCGCTCCATGATTTTTGGCGATAGAGGCCGAATCATCTGTGGACCCGTTATCCACCACAATTAACTCATACGAAGCGTATGTTGAACTATGAATACCAGATAAACACAGTTCAAACCCCTTGCCACCATTGTAGACAGGGACTATCACTGACACAAAAACCGGATCACTCATGGTCACTCCTACTTCTTCTTAGCCTCTTTCTGATTGGCAAAGGCAAGAACATTCAAAAACGAAATAAGATGGTAAAGGTTTGATCGTATAAGATGAGTGGAACATGAAGGCCTAATTTACTAAATCGTTTCTTCGCGATAATCAACCACAGGAAGGTGATTTCCATTCCAACGACGTATTCTGTGTTTCTGTTTGATAGCAACCGAAAATCATTCTGTTTCAGAGCCAATTCCCAAAACAGCTTGAGAAGAACTCACTTATGAATGACTGAGAAGGAATCATTCGATTTCACATAAATAATTTTTACCTCGCTCCACTAACGCAAAAAAATGGCGCATAAGGAGTTCCGCTCGATTCTTCTCCACTATTGGAGAAAGATAGCCCATCTGCTTTTTAAAGAGACTTGGAGCCGTCGAAATCATAGAAACGCGGTCATCAAAGTGAGTGGCAAATTAAAACGGTTAAAGAATTCCCTGCAGCCCTCGGTTTATTTGCTAAGGCAAGTTAGCAGCGTGTTCCCCCTTCCTTGTTCAATCCGATATTTGTTCATAATTTCTCAATGACTTGTTGAAGGCCTGCCTGTTCCCGATAGAGCCGCTCTCCCCCTCTGTCGGTCACAATTTCCATCATCGCAACTATCTCTTTCACAATCACAGGCGTCTTCATCGCGAAGGCTTCTAGAATGACTTTCCCAAAAGTCTCATAGTAAAAGTATAGGACGATCACAGCTAATGCGTTTAAGTAAAGATCTTGCAATACCTCGTATAGGGGACAGAACCCACAGATTTTTGATTCTTGGATTTCTATTAACCAAGATTTTCCATTCACGTTGAAACGCCCCTGTCCCAGCTACCACCAAATCAGCGTTTCGTATTCCTGAAAAAAGGGAAGGACATCCTGCAGGCCATTGAGCTTCTCTAACGGAACACCAAAGAGGCAATAGGGCGGAAGGATCTAATAGATCAAGAGGGTTCATTCGTTTTTTATCAACCTTGTAACGGATACCTTCTTTCGTCGCTAAAGAAAGAAACATGGGAATTTGGGTGATTGGAATCTGAAGTCCGATTCTTCGATGTATATCGATAGCAAACCAACTGTGATACTTTCATGCACGACTACTACTTGATAGCTAGGAATCCTTCGAAGCACAAGTATTTTAGTATTGTGTTTACATCTGCAAAACCCGCTCGCCTGAGCATGTCTACATTTGCTTGCGATGAAAATGGCTCAAGAATCCCCTTTAAACTTCTGCTCTTCGATACAATATCATCTGGTGTATAACCGACTCGCATCTTGTAATCGGTATACAGTGCGGTGAGAATATCCTGAAATCGAGCATCTGCACCTCTCACCTTTTCAAAAAGCAACAAGGCACCTCCCCAATTCAGATTTTGGTACATTTTATCTACAAGCGCTTGCCTTACCGAGGGTCTGACAAACTGAATCGTGTAATAGCAGACAATCATGTCTGTAGGTTCCATTTCAACTTCCATCATGTCTTCGCTGAGAAACTCTACATTTAGGCCTAAAAGTTCCTCCTCTTTCTTTTTCGCAATATCTATCATGTCTGGCTCAATATCCACACCGATGAATCGCGCAGCTGATTTTAATTTATTATGTTCTGCTAATTTTAAGGTCAAACTACCCGTTGAACATCCAACTTCATACACGACAGAATCTGGTTTGACAAAAAAATCACTCATGTCACAGACCAAATTATGGCCCTCTACGTACAATGGCACAGATTTGCTCACATGCTCGTCAAAATTCTTCGATGCTTCCCCGCTAAACTTCCAATTTCCCCGCTGTGCATCTATTCCATCGCCAACATCATGATCCATTTTTATTCCTCCTCTATGATGTTTTTGTTAGAAGATTGATTATTTTCAATTTCCCCTAAACATGAGAAACACATTTTTAGGTTTCGTTTTGCATAAGATTTTCTCGGCAGCATACCAGAACCCTATTTAACACTGAAAATGACAATAGTGCACTCGAAGCCGCAGATCAAAGAACTCTTCTAACAAAAAGTAGCGGTCCTTTGTATGATCATAATTACTCTGGACTTCCCAAATGTTCAAGAGACTCGAATGATCTTTCCTTCAACAAAACATCTGCCACGACATCAGCAGCAAGCCCATGGCCGGCTGCATTCCAGTGCTGGTCTTTAAGAAAAAATTCAGCACCCTCGTGGGCACTTTGCCTGAAATACGGCAGCAGGTTGATAAAACCGATATCTGCGTCAGTCGCAATGGTTTCCAAGCGCTGGTAGGCCGGCGCATCTTCAAGACAGAGTTTGTGCCGGTTTTTAATACTGGATACAACCTGGTCTTTTTTTACAAAACCCACTTCATGCTCTCCAGTTACAGTAAAGATGTAAAGCTCTGCCCCGTTTTCCTCCACCTTATCATTGAGCTGCACCAATAGCTGCCTGGTTATTTCCCAAGCACGGGTAAATTCCGTCGGCTCGCGACAGGAATGCATCCCAAGGCCGACAAAATCATGTATTTCCTCCTGTTCACTATTAAGAGCAGGCGCTTGTGGACCAAGATCACCCAACAACTTGTCTAACAGCAGGTTAACGGCTCGCAGAGTAGCGAATCTGTCTACCAGATGATTACCTGTAGCCAGTTTAACAGCCTGGGCTTGCGCATACCTCTCCTTCGCGCCTTCAAAATCAACGGCGCTTGTAACCACCTCACCATTTTCGATCCGCTCAAGGAAAGGTCGGCTGTTAACCTTTATGCTATTGGCATTCACCATCGCTTCCAGATCATGGTTGTTGTTTCGCAGATCGTTACCAATATAGAACCCCAGTAAAACAATGGATGGCTGATAGTGCCTACCTTCATATAAATAGACGAGGTATTCCTGCATTGTGCCATAACCGCCCACTCCAAGATTTATGACTTCGACCTCCCTGCCTGCCGCTGTCAGCTGTTCTTCAAGCTGGGTGTGAAACGCTTCATGACTTTCAACCGAAAAGGATTCCATAAAGGAGTCGCCTAGCACGACTACTCGAGGAACATTATTCCGATTCTCGAATGTGCGTTCGCGGTCCCGATAGCCAGAACTGTTGTATGATACCTTAACCATATCGGTTGCCATCCGATAGTGATAACTGGCATTCCGCTTCAGTGACCAACCATACACGGGATGAGGAATACGCATTTTCCAGGTAGTACTCATGTCTTCCGGCAAAATCATGCGCAAGGCAAATTCCAGAACTAGTAGACATATAAGCATGCTTGCAAAAAACAGGGATATATTTGCAAGTACTGATTTCTTCATTCTTCGTTACGGCGTACAAATCCTACCGCTATTAGCTTATATTAGATCGTATAAATATCGAAACTGTCCCCATTACCAACGACATGTTCCTCATGCTCTAAAGGTACACCTGAAACCGGATATCGCCAGCTCAAGCTCTACTACAATTCTTACGGGACCAACACCAAGTATTGCAACCTCAATCAATAGCCTACTCCCTTGTACTTTCGCGTCCAGACAATACGGCAACTGTTAGCCCTGCGAATACACCTGACAAAATCAAAACCCCTTCCCATGAAAGTGATTGAGCGACAACCTGCTCGGCATCCAGACCGAACGGCACCAACAGGCCGGCAATGGCAACCTCCCGGACGCCAATGCCACCAAGACTAACCGGTGCAAGTGCAACTAGTTTTGCCAGAGGCCAGGCAAAAAACCACAGTGCCGCCGAAGTATCAATACCGATATCTCTGGCCAACAACATATTCAACAGAACAAAGCTAGCTTGTATGCCAACGGAAAGTGTAAATGCCAGCAGCGCAAGACCTCGTGCTGCCACAAGGGATGCCAGTGCCTCACGTACCCGCAAAACGATGCCAGCAACTTTGGTTGGCAGACGGGCTACCGGAACAAGTACTACAGCAAACAACCCTGCTAGTATTCCGAAAAACAATATAACTGCCGCCCCACACAGAACTTTTCCTGCAGATAACTCATTGGTAACGGGTACCGATAGACTGGCAACAGCTGCCAGCAAAACCAATGCAACAGAGTCGTTCACACGATCTGCGAGACTACCAAGTCCGATCTTTTCATAACTTTTATGCTGGCGCATGACCAGACCAGCTCGAATGACATCACCACCGACAACTGACGGCAGACAGAGATTGGCAAACAGACCGGCTCCATGTGCGCATATGGCATTAAATACGGAGACATCGACCTTAACAGCATGCAGTAACAACCGCCATTTCAATGCAGAGACAATATGTCCAACGATGAATCCGGTGATAACCAGCAACCATGTAGTCGGTTTTATTGCAGCTATCGCCACAAACAAGGCCTCCCCCGAAAACCACCAGACCAGAATTCCAACGATAGCCAGGCTGCTTGAAAGTCGGATCAAGGATCGAGACTGCTTACCAGCCCCACCCGCCTGCTTGATTAACCTTCCATAAAAGGACCGAATCATAAAACCTCAGAGTTTAAGTGCAATCACTGACGGCCAAGAGGATGGTAACACCAAGAAAATCTAAAAAGGCTGTCTCCAAAAAATACTTTTTTAAGGGTCGCAAATGAATTTCGCCACGCCCTCCGATAAAGTAATTTGCCACAAGCTGACACAATTACTTTCAGCGAAAGGTTTGATAATCTAGACAGGGTAATCAATTGCGTTGTATTTCACCAGTGCTACGCTGCAAAAGCCAAAACAGCGTTATAATTGTTCAGAAGGAATAACTCCGAAGTCAACAGGTGGATAAATCGCTTATCAGACTTCTCTTCGTCCTCCGTAGGCCGGAATTCAAAGCGAGGATATGCCCGCCCGGGGAACTAGTACATTTTCTGAGTACCCACTTGTCGGGCATTTTGACCAGTTTGCAGCAATATGCTCACCGATTCGCACACCGACAACCATATCGTACTTAACCATCTTGCCAACCTCCTAAGCGGGCCAGAACGTAGTGACGTAGCAAAGACCCTAGGTTGCGCCTTTATAGTCAGGAAGCGGCACAACCTTGAACGCCGTTGGCCCTATATTATGCGACCAGGCTTGTGGGGTTCAAACGGGTGAGTCATAGTTCTGCCTGGTAAGTTGTGCTCAAACTCTCTATCGCGATGACAGCACCCATCTTGTTGATAACCCTCTCTGGAAATCCTGCGACGCTTGACCGCACACGACCTATTGGTAAACTTAAGCAAATGTAAGCACTCTTCATCTATTTGCAAACTATTACCAGCGAATGTTCCTAAATTTTCATCAAAATGGTAATCTGGACTCACTTTCTAATCCCTCTTAGTTAAACAACACTCAACTCAATAGCTTAACATCACTGAACTGGTATGATATACGAATAAAAAGCTTCTGATATTGATCCTAGTGATCGTTATGAACCGATTAAATAAAGATATACGAAATATTGCAGCTAAATTCCTTCCCGCGTCGTTACGCAAATGGATAGTGCAACAGCAACGAAAATATCGATTACAATGGCCACGTACCAGTGAAATAAACTTCGGCGACTTTTCAAGAGTGAAGCCCATTAGCACGATCTTTGGTATTGACCGTGGTCTTCCCATTGATCGCTACTATATTGAAAAATTTCTAAGGCAACAATCTCTCGATGTCAAAGGCCATGCATTAGAAATGGGCGACCCGTTCTATATCAAAAAATTTGGCGGTGATAGAGTCACGAACATTGACGTGATGAACGTGGTTGAGGGTAATTTGGAAGCGACAATCATTGCCGATCTCACAAAAGCTGACCACGTGGCCTCTAATACCTTTGATTGCATAATTTTCACACAATCCTTACAAATGATTTATGATTTAAAAACCGCCCTCCATACTCTGCATCGCATCCTTAAGCCAGGAGGGATTTTATTAATGACCTCGGCTGGTATTAGTAAAATTGCTAGACGTCTTGGCAAAGATGACTGGGGTGAATATTGGCATCTCACGACTCAATCTGCCGAAGCCTTGATTAGAGAAAGTTTCCCCAATGGCAAAAGTGAAATCGCTTCGCTTGGTAACGTTCTTTCTGCTGTATGTTACCTACATGGCATTGCTGCAGAAGAATTACCACAAGAAAAATTGGACTACCTTGATCCAGACTATGAAGTCATCATAACAGTAAGAGCTGTCAAAGCTCTTTAAGACAGAATTCCCTATGAAAAAGCAACATCGTCCATAAACGAAAAATGAAGGTAGTCACTGTATTTGATACCGCTGTTGCATCCACCAATTTGGGTGACCAAATCATTATGGACGCAGTGCTTGATCAACTTAGTGACTTATTTCCCGATGCTTTTATCTACTCAGTGGCTAGTCATGACTGGATGGGCACAAAAAGCCGTTCTCTAGTAAAACGTGCCCATGTAGCGATTACTGGCGGGACAAATTTACTGAGTTCACGCATGTGGTTCAAACCTTTGTGGAAACTTACCCCCTTGGATGCGTTCCGTGGACTGGACGTGACCCTAATGGGCGCAGGCTGGTATCAATTCCAATCAAAGCCAGACCTTTACACACGTTTTTTGTTACAGCGCGTATTGAGTTCAAAAACACTGCATTCTGTGAGAGATGGGTATTCTGAGGCCATGTTAAAGGCAGCTGGCGTCCCGAATGTGGTTAATACAGGCTGCCCAACCTTATGGCGTTTAGATTCAGCGCATTGTTCCAAAATACCTACTCATAAATCTGAAAATGTCATCACCACACTGAATACATACATTAAACAACCAGATCTTGATCGACAATTACTGAAGCTGCTACACCAACACTACAAAAAAGTGTATTTTTGGGTCCAGACACACGCTGACTACGAATACTCGAGACGACTTCATCCAGACCTCATTTACCTTGACCCGTCGGTACGGGCTTTAAATGCCCTCTATCAGGCGGACATGAGCCTCGATTATGTCGGCAATCGATTGCACGCGGGTATCCGTGCAATACAAAATCTACGTCGAACTATTATTCTTGAAATTGATAACCGCGCAAAAGAGATGGGAAAAGACTTTGGATTGCCTACTGTCAAGCGAAGTGACTTTGACCAGTTGACTCAAATGATCAACGACCCATTCGAAACAAACCTCACATTACCGATCGATGCAATCAATCAATGGAAAAGTCATATATAGGTTATGCGGGCAATCCTCACATTTCATAGTATTGATGATTCGGGTTCAATCATCTCCTATCCAACAAGATCCTTCGCATTATTGCTACAAAAACTTTCGGACGAGCAAATTCCTATTTATGATATTCCAACGTTACTTAACCCAGAAATTAAAAAGGGCGTCGCTCTAACATTTGATGATGGCATGCGTTCTGTTTACAAAAATGCACTGCCTATACTTAAAAGCTATAACGCGCATGCCCATATCTTTATAGCCACCGCAGCCATAAACAGTCCTGAACCATGGCCACAACAGCCCGTGGGAATACCAAGATTTGAAATGCTGAACTGGGATGAAATTAGCGAGCTACAACAAGTTGGTTTCACCATTGAGACCCATACAACCACTCATCCTGATATGAGGACCCTCACTCCGGAACAAATGAGTGAGGAATGTGAATTAGCTGATGACGAAATCAAACAAAAAACAGGGCGAAGGCCATCTATTTTCGCCTACCCCTTTGGGCATCACAACCAAGTTGTTCGAGAATTTGCCAGAGCCCGTTACACAGCCACCGTCACGACAGAGTTGCGCCCACTATCTTACCACGAAGATAGTGCAGCTCTCCCTCGCCTTGACAGCTACTATTTTCATAAGCCCTGGGTAATTCAGCATATAAACTCCTTTCCCTTGAAAGCGTATCTTTCCTTTAGATCGATTGTCAGAACTTTGTGCGGTAGGCAGTGCCCAGCAAATGCTTAATCAACCAACTTCGTAAGTTTCATTATGTATCTCTTTAAATATCCTATCCAGAGTTCTTCACATCTGACAATATTCTCTTGAACCGATTGCTCTCAAATACCATTAAGGAATTACTCAATGCCAAACATCCAAGTAAAAGAATATGATGCTTGGGATTTACCAACTCGAATCTTTCACTGGGTAAATGTCGTAGCTGTACTTTTTTCTGCTGCATTTGGCTTCTTGATCATGTTTCGAAATGATTTTGGCTTCCTTGGGCCTGAAAACAAAATTGCGTTGAAAGAATTACATACGTATATAGGTTACATTTTTGCTACCAATTTGGGCATCCGCATAATATGGTTTTTCTTTGCTAATCGTTTTAGCCACTGGTCAATGTTAGCGTTCAGTCCAAATGCATTTTCCGAGGCAGGGACCTATGTGAAAGCTTTACAATCGGGCAATGAGAAACCTTATATTGGGCATAATCCGTTAGCTAAACTGTCTGTGACACTTATGTTTCTTCTCCTCGTCATATTGGCTACGACTGGCTTAATACGGGCAGGTACCGATTTATATTTCCCCCCATTTGGTGGGGTCATTGCTGATTTCGTGGCCAAAAAAGATGTCAATCCAGAGATACTGAAACCGGCTGACAAGACAAATGTCAATATATGGCGCTACAATTTGGTACAACGATATAAAATTCCCGTTGGTGAAATTCATATTTATGCTAGTTACATAATAATACTTTTAATTGTTGTCCATATCGGAGCCGTGATAATAGCTGAGAAAAAAGAACCCGGCTTGATTTCCGCAATGATATCGGGTAAGAAACGATTGGAGGAAGAGCCAGCAGATCTGAATTAGTGATAGATTTACTATTTCTTAATAGGATAAGCATAGTGTTTTTTAGCCGCTTAAACCGTTCCTAGAAAGTGCCTCCTGAGGATTGCAATTGAACGAAAACCCAACACAAAAACAAATTGGCCTTCAGGCAGGTGAATTTGCAGATGCAAAGAATATCTTGGGGGAAGGGGCATATTATTTCTTTGATGACTTTGCTCTCCGAGATGAATTATGTGACAAATTTGAAAAAACATTACTGGCTGGATTTGAACATTTTGAAAATGCCGCTTGTCGAAAAGCCATCGAAGCTGCTGGTTTAACCAAAATGCACCTGCACTTTCCTGTTGAAAAAATCCGCTTGCTCGAAGAATACCTACTTAAACACTTACGAAATGACCTGTATTTCTGGACCGCGCAAGTAGCAACACAGAACTTACAATTAGTTAAAGAATTTTTTGTCGACCAATTAATCGTCATTCGCATTCACTACCCCTTTGAAACCGCACGAAAGGCAAAACATGTTCTCAAGCCACCCTATCCTTTCTCCCTGAAAGCTCGAGCGGCTTTGGCTGACCTAAAAAATGGTCATATGTTAATGCACCGTTTAAATGATTTTAAGTACAACAAAATTGGTCGGTGGTTAGGCATTCTAGATGAGTCTAATTCCTATACGCCAAACTCATATCATGGAAACTTGCCAGGACCTGCACGCGCACACGGAGCACATATTGATACCTGGTATGGGCATTCTTTTGATGGAATCAACTTTTGGCTATCCATTGACGGTGTCAATGAAAATAATACAATCATCTTGTATCCAGAAATGTTTGGCAAACCAATAAACTATGAAATCGCAGGCATGTATCTTGAGAAAGGTATTCCTTTGCCAAAACCTTTTCGACCTTCAATGAAGAAGCGTCAGTTATTGTTATTCAATCCGGAGATGTTACATTCAACGCATCTTAATATTTCACCTGACACACGCATCGCATTGACTACACGAATTAATCCTGCCACCCCACGTTTTAACCCAAAGGCCGGATTTCATTTCCAACATTGGCGATCATCCAAAGAAATACTCCAAAAAAATTTCAACACCATAAAGGTCTTTCCCGCTTCACAATATCCTGGGAAACCATCAACTCCAAAACGGACCATCCCATTAATCCAAAAGACAACCCGTGTGAGCAGTCCGCAAGCGTTGTCGCAAAAAATATCAGTACCAATATGTCAATCAAATGTTTTATCAGTCGGAGAAAAAATTGCCGTTGATTTTCCAAATGCCAAACTTCTTGTTTTTCGGGATCAAATGAAGCTGCGAGCGATTAGCCGCATATGTCCACACCTGGGGACAGACCTCATTGATGGCGCGCATGATGATAATTTCATCTACTGTCCGGGACATGGTGTAGCTTTTAACATCGAAGACGGGAAATCGGCCTGCCAATCGATGAAACTTAATGTTTTTAAAGCAAGCGAGAGAGACGGAATGATTTTTGTAGAAAAGTCTTATTAAGCCATTCTTCTAAGCAGCGCTATAGATAGACCCGTTTTTATTGCTGCACTACCGCAAGTACTCCATCAGAGGGAAGAAGAACGAATAGATTCTGGCTTGCGATGCCTTTAACTGAAGTATTTGAAGCTGAATTTCTTGCAGATTCTGGCGTGAATTGCGTTTTATAAGTACCCGTGGGTAACCCGCTAATTTCCAATTTCATTGGATCTTTGTTAGGATTTCTAACAAAAGTGACCAATTTACCACTCGTATTCTGGAATGCGACGACGCCAAGTTGCCCTATGTTTGATTTAGCGCCAATTCTTACCGCATCAAGACGAACATACTTAAACAACGGCGCGAGTAAGGGCGTCCGATCGGCTAACGATATAATTGGGTTGCCTTTTTCATTGACATGAAACTTGAGAAGATAGGCACCGTTATCTCGATTATTTGTTGCAATAGCCCACTGCTGCCAAGCGCTACTATTTGCCATCGTAAGATCTTCAAGCAATTCATCGACATCGCCCTTCACATGCTCTAACATTGCTGCATTAATGCTATTGCGACGGCGACGTTGGTCGATGTTGTCCAGCACATCGCGAACAGTTTCGTACCTATTGGGTCTACCATAGCGATGATAGGAAAATGTATCAATCAACGCATCAACCCCCACAACATTCATCATGTCGTCAAAGTACTTAACAGCCAGTCTTAAGTCAGAGGTAGAAGGTGCAATAATCTCTGGTGAAAACCCTTGCCGTTTGAGGCGCTTTGCAGCAGCGATGAGATTCTTGCCAATTTGCTCCCCGCGCCAATTCGACGTGTTATCAGGTTCTAAGATGATTTCCAATGCATCAGGCTCAATATTGTACTTATCACGCATATGTTGAAAATACACAAGTAGGAATTCAGCATACTCATCAGGATTCAACGAATGTTCAATATTTCCACGTTTTTCTGTCCATTTAAAGTCGACGTAGCATAAATTAATAAAGAGCTTCTCTCCTTTTTGAGCAAGTAATTCTTGTATTGGCAACAAGATGTTTTCAATTTGGTAGTCCAAGGCCGAGAACTGAAACCCGGAGCTGCGGACGAATGAAAAATCATCATTATCATTAATTTTTTCATAGAAGTGTTGTTTAAATTCTTTGTAACTTATCTCACCTGCTTCGAATTTCATCCAATAATCAATGGGATTTTCAGCACCACTCATTATCTCTAGTCGAATTCGGTTAATACCAAGATCATTGACTAGCCGATCAAACAATTCATCTTGGTATTCCAACCAAGAACCATTATAAGCATTGATTTCCTTGTCGAATTCCCAAACTCGAGCAGTTACCTCCCAACCTTTCATCGTTTGATAAACGGCACTAGAATCAACGACGACTATTGGCCTCTCCTCTATGGCACAGGCACCAAGAAACACCATGATCACTAAAACAAAAATACGTTTGCATATGTACATGAAAATTGAAAGCGCCAGTTAATCTTCGACGACATGAGTTTCAAAGATTTTACGTGCTGCATGCCAAGCATCTGGGTCAATACTTCCTTCGGGCGTTAAACATTCTGCAGCTGACTGTGCCATGTATATCGCATGATGCGTATTGTCATGTGCATACAAACCCTGCCGACCAAAACTCAATACACGTTCCTGTTTGAGTATCCAATCATGAAGAACTTCAAAATTTTGTTCATAGCCCACATGGTATATCGGATAGGCAAAGGGTAACCGTTTGGTCTGAATACCAAGAATCGCTCCTGAAATAGCTAAGCCCGCATTTGCAAGTCCATCAACAATAACGTCTCCTAAGGCCTGGTCTGACATATTCCAAACTTCATCTTTCTGATCACAGGGTATTTCCGCACACAACACCGTTGCTCCTTTGGGTTCGGTCGGGACTGAGTAGTTCTTTGTTTCTGAAATACGTGTAAATGGAAATTTCAACTCAGGAAAATAGTGCGCATCGTACTCCGTAAAGCGATCTTGTTGTATGTGTAAATACACCAGTATCATTGCACGAAATGACATTGCTTCTTTCGCTTTGATGACTCTCTCTGGCGGTGAGGGTTCGAGTAATTGCGCCAGAATTGATATTGGTATTGTAGAATAAACCTGGCTAGCTTGAATGGTGTGTATTGTTCCCCCTTTTTTAAAGGTCAGTTCTCTACAGTCCTCCTTTAGCATAATTTTCTCAACTTCCGCGGAGAAATGAAATTCAACACCGCTTTGCTCTGCAGCTTCATATAACGCTTCGCAAATTTGGCCGAACCCGTTCCTTGGGTAGTAAAATACACCTTTTTTATTGGTTCCTTGGCTCCCTTTGCTACTACCAGGTATCAATCGCAAGATCATCTTTCCAATAGAATTTGCAGAAATACGTTTGTACGCCTGGATTGGTGATATTTCGGAAGGCTCTAGTCCCCAGATTTTTTTTGCGTAAGGGAAATAAAATTCATTGCAAATTGTTTTTCCCAAACCATCTTGAATGACACTGGCAAACGTGTCCTCTCCACTACTACTTCCCGTTCCACCAAATACGATTTTCTTAAACAAATCCAGAGCCACACCAAAGGAAAATCGGGGATGAAGACGAAGCAACAAATCAGTAGATTTCAACGGAAAGTGAATCCAGCGCCCCAGCAATCGAATCCGTCCATGGCGTGGCCGCTCCAACAAATCACTACCAAGTAAATCTTGAATTCGTTTGAGAACTTTTGGGTGGGCAGCGGGGTGCAATCGATGGCTGCCATAGTCCACATTGACACCGCCAATGTTGAAACTTCCTGCATTACCCCCGACAGAATTACTAATTTCAAGTAAAGTGACTGGGATACCTTTCTCTGATAATTCCAATGCAGCAGCTAAACCTGCAGGCCCAGCACCTAATACTATGACTCTTTTCAGTGACATTTACTCTTTCACCTTGTCTTTTATATACAAAAACTCTAAGCCTACTAGGTATTATTCAATGTTCTTTCAACAGCGAATAAAAATGCCATTAGTCTTAGATAAAAGTAAATATTATTAATGCAAATTTCAAGGAAGGGAATTGAACAACAGGCATACTTATGTCAAATTCGAACAACGCCAGCAAACTTGCCTAGGTGCATGAGCTTGTGGGTATCTACTAGACGTTAGAGCGCAGTGCAACACGTGATATCTGATCGGACAGCAAACCAACCCCCCAGAGCAAAACAGCAGTTACAAAGCCCAATAATGCCGTTTCAGAAAAATTGCCTATATATAAATCGTAGACAAATTTGGCGAACCCGAGAGCAAAGAATGCCATCCCAAGTGGAATAAAAACCTTCAGCGGATTGAAATACACAATGGTACGAATAATCAAAATTAAAAAATCCAATGCGTGCGAGGCTCTGATTTTTGAATTGCCAATCCGTGCGTGATAGTTGATTGGGATATATTTCACCAGGGAGCTTGAACACAAAGACGCAAGGGTAATCGTAGTGGTGAACGAAAACCCCGGAGGGAGTATATGCTCGAAACGACTGACTAAATCTTTCCTCATCACACGTAACCCAGAATTAAGATCAGGAATATCGCATCCAGCCAAATAGCTGGATATTCTGTTCAGAAACCATTTTGCGGGCTTACGAATTGTTGGAATATTGACATCTTCACCGATCCGTGCGCCAACAACCATATCATAATTTCTACATTCATTGATTAATTCTGGAATTCTTTCCGAAGGATAGGTGCCATCCGCATCAGTAATAACAATAATATCGTTCTTCGCTATCCGGATACCGGTTTTCAGGGCAGCCCCATAACCGCGATTCTCTGGTAATGAAAGAAAAACAATGTTCTCCATTGTTTCTAAAATTTCAGATGTTCGATCTGTCGAGCCATCATCGACGATAATCAGCTCATATTCAAACCCAGAACTATTCATGATAGCAAGAACCCCTTGAACGCCTTCTTTGATTGCACCTTCCTCATTGTAAGCAGGGATAACAATGCTCACACCTTCGATCTTTGTGTAATTATTGCTCATTGTATTACTTTCTCATTTTTAGTACGCCACACAATAATTTCTCCATCCCCTAGTGTCCCCGGAAATTTCCTAATAATCTGATAATCCGTTTCTAGTTTTTCCTGAATGATCGGAAGCGCACTTTTAATATAACTTGGCAGGGTAGAGAGCACCCAAGTATAACCGTTCCTGGCCTCACTTTCATTAAATTCTCTTAGCTCGTTGATTTCCAACCAACTGGGTTCGTAATAACTATGGTAGATCTTACCAGCCATATGCAATCCTAATACGACATCACCACTTTGGCGCTGAGCCTTCACAAATTCTCTAGCGCCAGTGTAGTCCTGCTTAGGATACTGATAGACTTTTGCCAAAGAAAGGACAAACAATGCACAAAGTATTACCACTGGCATAAGACGAACAAAATTTGGTCTAGGGCGAATGAATGTTGTGAAAAATTCACCAACTCCAAATGCGCCCACAACAGCAATGGCTGCGAAGAAACCAAGTTCATTAAAAAACATTCTTGGCCACAAGCTCCTACCCAACACGATCATGACAATAGCCAATAACAATGCCGGACTTAGGACTAATACGGGAAATAACCCATCACGTTTGATAACATGGATTAGTCCATACACTCCGAGTGAACCGCCAATGAGCAATCCAACCCAACCTATTGCAATGCCAATCCCCAAGTTACGAAGGACTTCGTTGATAAACCAAAAAAGATTGGTCCACTCGACCACTCTCGTTGAGGAGCCTGCTCCAGGTTGGTTAAAAAAATCATACAATTGTGGAATGACAAGTGCGTACACATGAATCGTCATCCAAGCAGCAAGTCCCAACGCCAAAAATGGCTGCCACTGCCACGTTTTGATATACGGGGCCTGAAGAGACCGAAGACCGAGTAACACAAGTACAATTCCGTGTGCAATCGCGACAAATACTGCAGTTAAATGAGCCCAAGAGGCCATAGCAATAATGGTGGCATAGCCAACCCAATACCACCATTGTCGTGTAGCCAAACCACGCAGCAACAATTCGGTCGCAACAACGGTACAAAATAATAAGATTGTATAACCTCGGGCATTTTGGGAAAACCAAACATGGTGATAGGAGCATGTCAGCAATAGAGCAGTAAATATGGCTTCGTTTTTTCCAAACACATATCTCACCAAATGAGCTGTTGCCAATATACTGCCGAGACCAAATAATACGGCCGGGAAACGAATGGCTGCAGCTGATTCACCAAACACATCTACACTAATTTTTGCAAGCACGGAATACAGCATATGCTGATTGTCATCGGTAAAACTTGAAAATATTTCTCCTAAATCAAGGCGAACATAATTCACTAAGGTCAGGACTTCATCAATCCAAAGATCACTATTCAATGATATGCTGCGTAAAACAAGGGCAACGAACATTACGAAAATTAACAAAGCATAATAAACCCTGTCGCCAACACCCTCACTGGTTGCCTTATTTGTCCACCAGGGAGAATGGGACGAAATAGAATGCGTTTTACACCACCAGAAAAGAAATAGTAAAACGAACCCATCAATACAGAGAAGTATTTTCAGTAGCTCAACCCCATCAATAATCCTAGCCATCGCCTCTACAGATGCATTCATGTTTAACCAATGCGCAGTTTGATCAGCATCAAGAAATATCGCCGAGAGGAAAAAAAAGAGGATAGCTGCAATAAAGAAAAAATGACTAACGGTCACTACTAATTCCTAACTCAGCGTCCATGTTTTTGTTTTTCACAAAAGCTAATTGTCGAATGGCTTTGAGTAAGGGCGGGGATAACAAAAGGGGAATAAAGAAATATGCTAGCATTCCAAGACCGATACCATACCATCGACGCTCAAAATAGTAGACAATGACAATCGCAAGCAGTGAAGAACATATTGGCAATGGCAGGACATGGGAAAAAGGCAATTTGCTTATAGCTGGGCCGCATACCTATGAGCCATTACCCAAACCAATAGGTTAGAGAATACCATCGTAATCCAAGCCCCGCTAGCCCTCAAAGAGGTTCTGTCGCAAATACCAGGAATGGCAGCATGAGTCTATTGTAATGGAGACTCGCATGGCAGCTGTATTCTTCAACCGTCGATATTGTCAACAGGACTTGGTTCTACAAAGTGCTCGTTAGTATCTCGTCTTACTCCTTGGGCGACCGTGGCATCGAAGGATTGACGGGAAGAACGAGGCTTCTCAGTGGATCACAGTACCATCAATCGCTGGGTTCTTCATTGTTCCCCGCAACTGGAAATCGCCTTTAGACGAAAGAAGAAGTGGGTTGACAATCAGTGAAGAATGGATGGAACATCTATTAAAGTAAAAGGCCAATGGCAACAATTATTGTCGGGCGGTCGATAAGCAAGGGAATACCATCGACTTTCTCTTGTCCGCGAAACGAGATACCAGGGCTGCCTTACGCTTTTTGAGGAAAGCCCTCAAGGAAAACGGCAAACCGAGCTTGGGCAAGATTGATCAGAGTGGAGCCAATCATGCGGGCCTGAAACAGTTGAATCGAGACAACAAGACACGCATCAAGATCCGCCAATGCAAATACTTGAACAACATCATCGGGCAAGACCATCGACACATCAAGAAGCTCACGCGCCCGATGCTGGGCTTCAAAAAATTTCACGCTGCCCAATTGACGTTTGGCGGGATTGAGGTCATGGTGATGATCGAGAAAGGGCAGATGAAAACATCGGCGGGAGATAAAAAATCTCCTGCTGAAATGTTCTATGCCCTCGCTGCGTAGGGCAGGCATTCAAGTAAAACTGCTTTGTCTCGGTAGAGTATTTGCGACAGAATCCAATTTAGAGCACTTGAAATAAAACTATGGAAGCTATCTTAAAGCCACTAGCACAGCTCTCTGCTACGGTAGGCGCTGATGAGCGCTTGGTGCAGGGGGCAGGTGGAAATACCTCGATTAAACAGGGTGATACTCTCTGGGTTAAAGCATCAGGTACCTGGTTACAGGATGCTGAAAAACAGGCTATTTTTGTACCGCTGTCCTTAACGGAGGTCAATCAGTTGCTGGCCGCCGGTGAGATCAATGATGAAGCCCTGAAAAAATTGCGGGTGTTGGATAGCAGCGGCCTGGCTCCTTCTATAGAAACTCCTTTGCATGCGCTTTTACCGCAAGTCGTAGTTGCTCATGTCCATTCTGTTCGCACCATTGCCTGGGCAGCGCGTTGCGATGCGGAACAACAACTGGACAACTTATTGCGGGGATTATCTTGGTCGATGGTGCCCTATGTGAGGCCGGGTGCGCCCCTGGCCAATGCGGTCAGAGAAGTCCTGGAGCGCAATGAGCGAGCAGTGAATGTGCTGGTACTTGCCAATCACGGTTTGGTGGTTGGTGCAGATAATTGCCATGCCGCTCAACAGTTAATTGCCGAGGTTGAGAGCCGGTTGGCGGGTGCTGATTCGCCACCAATTGTAGCGGGTGCATATATTCCTTCACTCCCGCCTCCCGAGGGTTATAGCTGGAGTAATGATCCCTGGGTGGCGGGACCGGCTTTTCATGATTCATGGCTAAAAATTGCGGAAGCGGGTTCTTTATACCCCGATCACGTGGTTTTTCTCGGTCCCAGAGCTAGAGTGTTTGATCACGTTGAACAGCTAGTTGTAGGGCCTGACTGTAAATTGGCTTTTATTCATGGGGTAGGCACGTTGCTCCGCCATGATTTATCCCCCGGCGCATTAAGTATGGCGAATTGTCTGGGTCGGGTATTGGCTGAATTGAGCGGGCAGCAGTCACCGTCTGGTGATCAGCTGTCTTGCGATCATATAGCTTACCTCTCTACTGAGAATGAAGCCGAATTGATGGGCTGGGACGCTGAAGCCTATCGCAACCAGTTAGACCTTCTTCGACAACAGCAGACCAATTAGGCTGATCCTTTGTGATGCATTCCACTATTGACTCCACTTCTGATTCCACGATGTCTTCCTCTATGCAAATCGTTATACCGATGTCGGGTTTCGGTGATCGTTTTCGTCGGGCGGGCTATCAAGTGCCCAAGCCGATGATTGAAGTTGAGGGTAAACCGATTGTTGCCTATGTAATCGACATGTTTCCGGGGGTGAAGGATTTTATTTTGGTTTGTAATCAGGATCACCTTGACGATCCGACGTTCGGCATGGCGGAGGCGTTAAAAAAAGCCGCACCATTAAGTCGAATTGTAGGTATTGCCCCCCATAAATTGGGACCTATTCATGCGGTATTGCAGGCACTTCCCGAGTTGGATTTAGCTCGGCCGGTGGTGGTGAATTATTGTGATTTTACATGCTACTGGGATTTTGCGGATTTTGAGCGGTTTGTTAAGGAAACCCAGTGTGACGGTTCCATTCCCTGTTATCGAGGGTTTCATCCCCACTCCCAAGGCAGTACCTTTTATGCCTATGTGCAACAGCAAGGAATGTGGGCAACCGATATCCAGGAAAAGCAGCCCTGGACCAATGAGCCGCTGAAGGAATTTGCCTCTAGTGGCACCTATTATTTTCGCACGGCCGAGATAATGCGCGATGCTTTTGAAGAAACCATAGCGCGGGAATTAATGGTGGGCGGTGAGTACTATGTCAGTATGGCCTATAAGCCATTATTCGAACGCCAATCGCCTGTGACCGTCTATGAGCTGCAACATTTTATGCAGTGGGGAACACCGGAAGATTTCCATGAGTACAAACTGTATTCGCAATTATTTCGTGACTTGATCTCGCCGGATCATGTGCCACCTGAACAACAGGGAGTCACCGTAATACCGGCAGCAGGATTAGGCAGCCGCTTTAGCAAAGAAGGTTATCAATTACCCAAACCGCTAGTGGCGGTTTCTGGTCGACCGATGTTGGTACAAGCCCTCGCAGACTTGCCTGCGTCAGAAAAACAGCGGGTTATTTTGCGGGATGATTTGCCATCTTTAGCGGAGGTTGAAGAGGCAATTCAGAGGTCTTTCCCCCAGGCTGAAACAGTTAGACTCACGGCAGTGACCGATGGCCAGGCGCGGACTTGTCTCTTGGGCATGGAGGGTATTGAGGATCAAGTACCCGTTACTTTCGGAACCTGTGATAACGGTTTACTCTATTCAGCGGAGCTTTTTGAGCAATATATGGAAGACGCCAATATCGATGTCTTGGTGTGGGGTTTCCGGGGACATCCCGGTGCCATGCGTCGTCCAGAACATTTTGGCTGGATAGATAGTGATGATTCGGGTGGGATAAATCAGGTGTCTGTGAAGCAAGCCTTATCCAATCCAAAGCATGATCCGATTATTTTAGGTACGTTCACCTTTAAAAGAGCCGGGGATTTTCGTCGGTCCGTAGAAAAGATGATTGAGCGCAAGGGCAAGATCAATGGCGAGTACTATATTGATACCTGTATCAATGATGCCATTAAACTCGGTTTGCGTTGCCAGTTGTTCGAAGTGGATCATTACCTGGGTTGGGGAACTCCCGAAGAATTAAAAACCTTCGAGTATTGGCAGAGTTGCTTTCAAAAATGGTCGGGGCATCCCTACGCTATGGCCGCTGATCGACGACTCAATCAGGATGCGATAGAGAAGCTTAAAGTCGACTATGCTGCGATCACACCACAACGGCCTCCAAGCCATAAAGAGTAGAAATAAACAGTCCATAAAAGAGCCTGTTGCACAAACTCTTTTTAGCTTAGGTATTAATGCTTATTTCAGTCCTTGCCAATGAGGATGCTTCTAATGGGCTACAACTTTCTACCTTGTTATCGAACCCACTCTATCTGATGCCGCCGGCGTTGCAGGACTGGCTGCCCGAAGGGGACCTGGCCTGGTTTCTTCTGGATGCCGTAGCCCAGATGGACCTGTCCGCCATTGAAGAGCCTATCGGCGGGGATCGCTGGAGCCAAGCGGTTTATGGCACTACCATGATGGTGGCTCTGCTGCTCTATGCCTACTGTCTCGGTGAGCACTCAAGTCGACAGATCGAACGACTCTGTGAGCGGGATATCGCCTTTCGGGTACTGGCGGCCAATCAACACCCCGATCATACGACGGTGTCCCGGTTTCGGAAAACCCAGGCGACCCGTTGGCAGCCCTGTTCATCGACGTCCTGCGCCTCTGTGCGGAGGCTGGCAGTCAAAGTTTGTGTGATGGCCCTAGATGGGACCAAGAAGCAGGTGGATGCGGCCCTGGTCGCCAAGCGGACTGCGGAAGCTATCACGGAATCCGTGCAGCTGATGCTGCTTGAGGCTCAAGGGGTCGATGAAGCTTAAGACGGGGTGTATGGTTCCCAGCAACGAGGCGAGCAAGCCTGTGCGAGTGAGTGGAAGCTGCTCTGTACCACCCATAATCTGTTAAAACTCTGGCGCAGTGGGAAGGCGCAGTGGGATAATCGAACCTGCGGAGGTTGACCGCACGGATTCGGCAAGGAACTGGGACAAAGAGACCCCGCTGAGTCACCAAGAGTCCACGTTTCCTAAGCATCTCGGCAAAACAACAGCGGGCAGAGAAGCAACCCCGGTGAATGTCAGGCACAAGAAGGATCGCTCGCCATGTTTGGACAACAGGCTCAAAACAGTAAAAATCAGCAAACTAACACTAGTAAACAAGCAGCAGCGATACAAAATGCAATTGCAGACTAAGGAAAAAGCGCAATGGCACCATACTTAATTCTTCCAGGTCCCTTTATTCCTCCCCATGATCATAATCGTATGGCCCATGAGGGGGATGTTGCCGGTGCGCGGGAACGTTTTATCAAAGATCGTTTTCGCAATCTCGATGTATTGCTAACACAGCGCTATAGCTGGATGAATGATTTCATTCGCCCCGATGATGAAGTGATTGAATTTGGATGTGGTGCAGGTTTTTCTCGCCTTTACGTTCATCAGGGTCATTTAACACTGACCGATTACCTAGATAATGAGTGGGTGGACAAGTATGCGGATGCGATGAACCCTCCATTCGAAAAAAATTCTGTCGATGTTATTATTTGCAGCCATATGATTCACCATATGGCCAAACCAGTGACGTTTTTTAAATTGGTACATCCTATTTTAAAAGAGGGTGGCAGGATTATTATTCAGGATTTGAATACGGCGCTGACCATGCGGTTGTTATTGTGGATGATGCGCCATGAGGGATGGTCATATGATATTGATGTATTTGATGAACATGCTGTGACCAATGATCCAGAAGATCCCTGGAGTGCGAACTGCGCAATCCCTGAATTGTTATTTCAATCCGGTATGAAATTTGAGCGGCAAGTTCCAGGGTTTAGAGTTGCCCTGAATCAATTAAATGAATGCTTGCTATTTCCGTTTTCCGGCGGAGTGATTGCGAAAACGGCAGTCCCAGAAATGCCTGGATTTATGTTGTCCGTAATTAAGGCTATGGATAAATTTTTAGTGGCTGTTGCGCCCTCGGTGTTCGCCATGGGGCGTTCTGTGGTGTTGGAAAAGAAGGCTTTGTAATGGCTACGGAAAATCCCCATCCTTACGCATCGTTGATCATACCTTGCTATAACGAAGCAGCTAATTTGCCATTATTAATTGATTGTTGTCGACAGAGTCTTGCAGGTGCGTCGCTGGAAGTTGTGTTGGTAGATAATGGCTCTACCGATAACTCCCCTGTCATATTGGCTGAACATTTGGCCGAGGATAGCGTGGTGCGAAGTGTTCGCGTTGAGGTTAACCAGGGGTATGGTTTTGGTATCCTCAGTGGGCTTAGGGAGGCCCGCGGTGAGATACTGGGATGGACCCATGCGGATATGCAAACCCATCCGGCGGATACATTGAAGGCCATTGAATTTTTTAAACAGTCATCAAAGCCTGAAAAATTACTGGCAAAAGGTACTCGTTACGGTAGGCCCGCTGCTGATTTTGTGTTTACTATGGGGATGTCTGCGTTTGAAACAATTCTCTTGGGATACCGCTTATGGGATATCAATGCCCAGCCCACGCTATTTCACCGTGAATTTTTTGAGACCTGGTCAGACCCTCCTTCGGATTTCTCACTTGATTTATTTGCTTATTATCAAGCCTGTGCTGCGGGTATAACCGTAGAGCGTTTCCCGGTTAGTTTTGGAGAACGAGCCCACGGTAGCTCACACTGGAATGTCGATTGGAGCAGTAAAGTGAAATTTATTCGTCGTACGATGGGATTTAGCTTTGAACTGCGGCGGCGGATACGTCAGTAAACCGGTACACAAAAAGTTGCTTCAGATTCTGTGATGGCTCAAATTTCTTAACCAGTTGGAAACCAGGGTGCTCACCGTTATTTCCTTCGCTTCCTCCGTCACTCTCCCCATTCCCTTCCCCTTTAATAGATAGTGCTAGTGGCTTGTGTCGCACTAAGTAATCGAAAGGGTACTGCTGGTGAATAGCCAGTAAAGTTTCGCTGCTAGCAGATTCAATAAAATTATATTGGCCACTATTTAATGCAATTTGCCATCGATCATTCCACAGCACCATGTCGCGATCCAAAAAGGGAAAATCTTTAGACGCTACTACCGCTCGTCGTCCTATTAAGCGCATTTTTTGTGGGCTAATGGCATTACCATAGGTCGAGTTCCCCGCATGCTGCTCGACTAGGAATATGGCCTCCGTATCCGTATTTTCTTGTATCCATGCATAAATGGAATGCTGGTTATCAATGGTGGGAACAATAAAATTCTCTTTGTGGTGGATAGCCATTGATAGGCTGATGGTTATTAGTACTGTTATTACTCCGCCAAGCATGGCTCTAGCAAACCATTGTTTAATGTGTTCGGAATAAAAAAGATTGATGTCGGTTTTGCAAATGATTCGTTCGTAGATGACGGCGGCAATTAATAACGATGGGCAAACGGCGTAATGTATCCATTGTTCAAATGCCGGTACCACACACAGCGATGCGAGTATGATGAGGGCAAGAATTTCATAGCGTCCGGAGCGTAATTGGTTGGCGGCAAAAATGGTGATTGCCAATAACAACAGTGGTGCGCCGATGATTACCAAACGGAAGGGGATCAATTGAATAAGAAAGCGTAACGGCCAGAGTTCGATAAACACGTAGCCTAGGACACACACCATGACATAGCCTGCTAAGGCTGCTAGTAATAAGCTACGTCGTGGGATATTCTTCCATTCGATTATCAGCATGGCTAATATCGCTATGCTGCTAAGTCCGACATTGAGCCAAGCGGATGGATGCCAGTGGCTTGGAATAAAATCACCGGGGTGGCGAATATAGGCAACAATGTTGAGGTAATCTACAGTGGGTAATTTAGCGCTGGCCTCGGGAGAAAGCATAAAATATTGAAAACAAAATGCAGCGGCAAATAGCCCGCCACAAACCCAGTTCTTGGTGCAGCGCAATGAGTTCACTCGTTCTGTTTTATTGTAATCAAAAAAATATATCAGTGCGATTAACAGGCAGCCATGCACTGTCACCAGTGGATGAATAAAACTGGTTAACGCGAGCAGCAAGAATGTTGCCCAGGGCTTGCGTTGCAGAAAAAAAGTCCAGGCTGGCAGTAAAATGAAGACGACATACATCGCGGGTGAAGGGTCGCCCCATAACCAGGACCAGCCAAGAGTTCTAGGGAGAACAAAATTTGCCAGGCTGCCTAATACAACCGCTAATAAAGCCGTGTTGCGATCATGAGTAAAGACGTTGAAGAAGTGATAGAGCAGCCATGGAAACAACAGGCAGCGAAGCAGATTCAATGAGGCCTGCATCCATTCATAAGAAAAACCGGTCCACTGTTCTAGTCTGCCAAAAAAAACCGCCTGTGGCGTATCAACACCATAACCACCGGTGGTGTTGGTATAAAAATCTTCACTTAAAAAACTAGGGTCCAGAAAGCGCTCGATAGCAGGATAGCCATCAATAGACGGCCATCCCCATGCGAAGAAATTGCTGGCTGTGTAGCACAGCCCACACAGTGTGATCAGTAAAAAAGACAACCATTGAGGGGATTCTGGTTGAGCACCTGAAGTCATATTTGACGCTGCTGTATTTGAAGTTATTGGGGGACCAATTACTGTGCTACGAATGGTCGGAAGTTGGCCTACCAATTGCCAGACAAGCGCTTAATTAAAGCCGAGAGCTCGTTAAAACGACCGAACTTAACATCCGCATGAGATGAGCTTGAACCAAGGTGTTTGGTGTGGCGATGAAAGTATAGTGCATTGAGGTGTTGTTTAGAGCCGGCCCCATCCTTTTCATCATTGTCGCCTATCATCCAAACCTGGTTGTCGTAGGCCAGGCCAAGCTTGTCCATTGCTCTATGGAACATACGGACATCCGGTTTATTGGCTCCGACCTCTTCTGAGGTGACGACATAATCCAAAACTGTTTCCAATCCAAAATAGACGATTTTCCGAAACTGGATCCGTGTATTTAGGTCGGTGAGTAAGACCAGAGGAATACCCATGGAGCGAATAAGCAGTAATGTGTCTTTGGCACCTGGAAATAATTTGGAGCAGGACAGAAAGGTTCGCCAGTACGTTTGTTCGTAATCCAGGGAGGCTACAACGTCGGACTTCATACCGATCAATTCCAGCATACGTTGAAAATACTGCAACCTACTGTGGGAACTAGCCGTGTTAGTTAACTGTTGTTTGACGTCTTTACGGGCCTTATAAAACATTTCATCAAAGTCCAAAGCTGAAAGATGTAAGGCGTGACACATTTTATTTCGAACTTCGGCAATGGCACGCTCATGGGAAATATCGTAATCATATAGTGTGTGATCGAGATCAACGATGACTGCGCTTGGCCGGATCTCAAGCTGGCTCTGTTGGGTGTGAACATGTAACATTGATGCTTTACATCCTTGGTGGTTAGTCTGTTTGACTACTATTTCCGTCTATTGATACTGTGAACCAGCTGCACCAATACAATTAATTGCATTATCCCCATAGAGCCTGACATCCATTGTGGTTTGCTAGCTAACAGATCTTCAAGCTCGGGAGCAAGACAACTTGCGGCCAGTTCAAAATCTTCAGCAACCACTTCTTCAGCATCCAGTTCAAAGCGAGTAATACCATATCTATCGGGTGGTTGCTGGTTAATACCAACACCGCACAAGCCAATGAGTATACGAGAAAACTCCTGATACTGTGTGGCGTTACGCCACTGAATATTCAACTTTAACGGGCCGGGTCCTTCTTCTAGCTTGTTTAACTCTAGATTGTTGCGCAGTGTCGAAGGATCCACGGGAGTTAATTGCAACACGATGTCGGCATGCTCTGCCTGGGGTTCGATGTACTTCTCACCAAAGGGCTGGCGATATTTAATTGAGGCTTTAATGGTTTCGATAGAGTGCCCGCGCTTGAATGTGTCGCGCTGGATTTTGAAATAGTGGCGTAAATCCTCATTCATATCGAGATACACGGCGACATCCATTTCTTCGCGAATATCCGGAGAGAATAGTGCATGTAAGCCGCTGACCAGAATGACATCATTGGCGCTGACGCGTTGGTGGAGAGTAAATCGGCCTGTGGAGTGATCATACTCTCGGCAAGAAATGGGGCGGCCGTGGATCAATGACAAAATATCCTGATTAAAAGTTTTTAAATCATTAGCCCGTGGATCAAGGTGAGTCAGGTTTTTCCACATCGGTGAGCTGCGTTCATAGCGATGGTAGTCATCTCCGGATACGGCCACCACGCTGCCTTGTGAGAACAAGGCCGCTAATGTACTACTTAACGTATCCTTGCCGGAGCCGGAATCGCCAGCAATACCAATGGTAATGGGGCGGCGCGACAGGCGAAAAAAATCATTCTGGGAAACGCCGCGGCGATACATGGAAAAGGCGATTGTCAGACCGGCGGCGGTCTGTAAAGTAATCAGGATAGAGTTTAAATGCGCATTGAGATAATCGCCTTTTAAATTGAGAATGGTCCAGTCTTGGCCCAGTAGCGGTAGTTTAGCGCCGCTGGCACTCAATAAATTGATTACAACATACAATAGCCCAAAGCCCAGCACCATTATTCTTGGGCGTTGCTGGTCTTCGCCAACCATTTGGTAGACCACTAAAAAAGGCACACACCATAGGAACCAACCGGTGGCCGCGGGGGTTAGGGTAAGGAGGATTAGAAAGCCAACGCCCAATACCGCAAATAATAAATCAAAGTTAATGCGCCGCAATTCATAGACTAAATACAGCATAAAGAAATAGCTGAGGATCAGTAGATAAAGATGTTGCCCTTCTCCAATGGGTAGTGCCATCTGATAGATACGACCAATTTCGGGGCTTAGTAGCATGGTGCGCATACCGGAGGACATTAGGAATACACCCTGTACTAATAGTATGGTTATTCCTGCCGCAATCAGGAGCCTATTGCGATGTTGCCTTAGTTGGTGATTATTCCATGCATAGAGAAAAACAAACGGCAACACGATAAGCATGCTGATTTTAGCGCTGACGGATAAGCCGATCAGAACACCTGCTGTTATCAAGCGTTGCTGTTTTAACGTTAGCAGTGCGGCTAACAGAAACACCAGAGGGATGATGTCGGTTTGGCCGTGATAGTAAGTCACATACAAGGAAATCGGTGACAGCCAATAAAATAGCAGTAGTTCCCGTCGGCGCTCTTCAAAAACCCGCGATAAAATCGTTAGTAAAAAGAAATCGGCGATTAGCAAGCTAGTGGAGAAACCGACCTGAGCAAAGTAATTACTGTGGGCGATAGCGTCCAGGCCTATGCCAATAAGCATGGCAGGAATATGAGTGAGATACATCACCGGGCCATAGGGAAATGCATTACTGGCGCCCCCTTGCTCAATGTAACGACTCCATGGATCGATGGAGGGAGCAAGCAGCGTGTCGTGCATAAATGGAACAAAGAGTTGTTCCTGTACCTCCGGCACTAACAGGCAGCAGGCCACCAGGCGTAGGATTAGGCCAAACCAGAACAGAGGTTCGGCTCGCCAGGGCCTAATAAAGCCAGAGGCAAAAATGCATTGCCGCAAGGGTTGGGTATTCATTGTTGATTAAGAATCCCCGTCTTGCCATAGATCGGGGCGCTTGGTGCATACCGCTTCGACTTGAATATTTCTCGATGCTAACAATTGTCGCAGCTCGGCGATTTCACTCGGGTCGCGTCCCTGTAACTCGGGGGATACCAGGCATAATTTTAAGCCGGCGTTTTGTAGTTGTTGTGCCTGTTCGGCGCTAAGTGGAAAGCGGCTGAAGCAGTCAACCCATACCCATTCAATCAAGTTCTTTAACGACAAGGCTGTGTCCACTGATTCAAATTCAGAGACTCTAACGGCGCAGCGACGTTCCCCTGTTCTAGCGGTACGGATCAGGAATGGAAAGGATTGGTCGAGGAAGAAGAAATCCTCAATGCCTCGGTCTGCCATCAGCGCTAGCAAATGGTCTTCAAGACCCTCTTCCTTGGTATTTAGAATCAGGGTCTGGTGCTGGTAGGCATCGAGCCAGTCAACGAAATTCTCTCCTCTCACAAACGGATCGTGATGAATCACCAGGTCCTGTTCATAGCTTCTAATATCGACTTCAATACCGAGCTCCGTCGAGGTATCTATTAACTCCTGACGGGTATTTCGCCGATGTGCGATCCGTATCATTGTTTGTTCTCCACGGGGATAAGATTAGGTGTGCTCAAGGGTTGTTGTCTTTATGGTCCAGCTACAGAGTCCCGCATTATTGCTATCAATATAGTTCAGCGCTACAGTCCAGCACTATAGACCAGGAATGCGAGCTTGGTTATCTGTTCGTTCTTGGTTGTTATTAAACCGGCAATTAAAAACCTTGCATGCTAAGCCGCATAGGCAATTTTCGGATGGTTGAAGTATTTGCTTACTCGGCCTGGCGAGTGTTGTAACATGCGCATGTGTGATCGGATGTTCTTCTTGAGTGTGGTCGTATCTCTGGCAGGGGGCTTGCCATGAACTCCGGCTTTCAAATCACCGTTCAGGTATTCGTCCGGATTCAATTCGGGTGAGCAGGCTGGAAGAAAGAACACTTCAATTCTCTTTGTCTGTGGTGTCTTGGCTAACCACTCCTTGACCGGCTTCGCATGGTGGACAGGCAGGTTATCGAGGATCAGAAAGATCTTCTTGTTCGTCGCCTTGATTAGCTGGTTGAAAAACTGAATGAGGCGTTGAACATTCATGCTGCCACTGTAAATCATAAAACGCACCTTGCCCTGGTTGGTCACCGTCGAGATCATGTTCATCGAGGCCCGTTTCGCCGAAAGTCGAATCACTGGGGTTTGGCCTCTGGGCGCAAAACTGCGCCCATGCTGGCTGTCATTGCGCATGCCGGTCTCATCGCCCCAATGAATCTCGGCCTGTTCCTGCTTGGCTCGGACCACAATGGCTGGATAGTCTTCGTTGAGCCATTGGCGCATTGCAGCAGGACGTTGCTCATAGGCGCGTTTAAGTGGCTTTAACGGAGTGAACCCCCAGCGCTTGAGGTATTCCCCCACTGTACGAATCGGCATCCGTACATTCATGCGAATTTGGATGAGTTCCTGTACCGCCTGACGAGTCCACAGTGCAAACGTCAACTTGCATTGATCTGGGTTTTTGTCACAAATGAGCCGCTGGATGGTGGTCTCCTGCTCGACCAACAGGGTACGTTGTTCCCCGACGCGCCTACCACGCGGCTGGGCTTTGAGACCCTTAATACCTGCATGTTCATAGGTCTTCCACCATTTAGCGACCGTATTGCGGTGGACCGCCAGGACGGCGACAATGTCCACAAAACTCATTCCTTTCTGTTTACACCGAATGGCTTGTTGTCGTAATTGCTCCTGAGCATCTGAAGGGAGAGTGCGTGCATCTTGTATGTCCATGCCCCAAGCCTAACATGCTTGCCGCCAGAAAGCACTCTATTTAATTGCCTGGTTAATATTATGTGATTAGAAGTTGCCCTAGAGCAACATCTTGCCATTATCTGTCGGTTATTTCACAAAATGGGAATAGGAATTTCAAAAGGCCTTTTTGTCTGGACAGGAAAGTATCAAAGACCGCGTTGAGGATTCAATCCCCGGTCGTTGCTGTCAGACATGCGAGCGTTCATCCTGTGAGTTGGGTCTGCCCGGCGGTCCTGTCGCAAATAGCTTGATGTGTTAGCGTGAGCATTTTCCAAGGAAGGCTCGCATGGCAGCTATATCCTTCCAACGTCGACATTTTCAACAGAACATGATCCTCCAAAGTGTTCGTTGGTATCTCGCCTACTTCCTCAGTTGCCTGGACATCGAGGCATTGCTTGGAGAACAGGACTTCTCCGTGGTTCACAGCACTATCAATCACTGAGGTCTTCATTATTCGCCGCAACTGGAAGCCGCCTTCAGGCGAAGGAAAAAGCACTCAGGCAATCGGTTGAGAATGGATGAAAGCTACAATGAAGAACCCCGCAGCAAGCTGCTGGGGTATCAAAGAGTTAAAAGAGTCTAAGCTGTCGGAGATCTTCTTTTGGGTAGCCTTGGCGTTGAACATAGCGTTCCACTATTTCTCAGTTGGCCCGCTCCCCTACTGTGGCAACGTAATACCCATCTGACCAAAATTCTCCACCCCACAGCTCCCGCTTAATGGCAGGCCGTCTTCGGAAGACTTCTCTGGTGGTAATACTCTTAAACATCTGCACGAGCCTTCACGGCGCCACCTTGAGATGGGCACTGCAGAGTACATGAATGTGATTCTTGTCTGTGCCTAGGGCTTCCATTTCAATGGGATACCGTTCTTCGATGCTTACCGCAGTTTCTTTGATAATGTTTGTCACTTCTTCGTCTAAAAGAGCTTTGCGGTACTTGACCGGAAAGACAATATGGTAATGGATTTTCCACGCACAGTGGGGACTCTTCCGTACTTTATCTTCTTGGTGGGGATTCAGGTACTAGAGAAAGAGGACCCCGTAGCAAGCTAACGGGGAATTTTCAAGTTAAAGGCCAATGGAAATATTATTATCGGACGGTCGATAAGCAAGGGAATACTATCGACTTTCTGTTAACAGCCATTCGAGATAAAAAGGCCGCATTACGATTTTTCAATAAAGCGATTGCGCAAACCCAGTCTCGTGATTATTGATCAAAGTGGTGCAAACACAAGTGGGCTGAAACAGTTTAATCGTGAGCATACCAACCATATGAAAATCCGGCAGTGCCAATACCTGACTAAGATGATTGAGCAAGACCATCGATGCATCAAAAGTCAAACGCGCCCGATGCTGGGATTTAAAAACTTTCATGCCCCTCAGCCAACGTTTGTGGGGATGGAAGTGATGGCAATGATCAAGAAAGGGCAGATGAAAATCTCCGCAGGAAAGGAACAATCTTCCGCTGAAAAGTTTTATGCCTTGGTCGCGTAGGGTAGGTGAACAACTGAAATATTTTTATTTCGTGTGAGTCTTTGTGACAGAACCACGCATATTAGCAACATTACGAAGGTCGCCTAAAAAATTCCGGTCAATCAACAGTGCTATAGCTGAATAAAGGACAACGCCAATAATGGCCGCAATGTAGTTATCAGGTGCCAAAAATTGAAGAACCATATAGACCGCGCAGGCCACGACAAGTGGCCGGCCAACCGCCCAGAACGGGATAGGAGTGATCTTCCGGACAGTATAGAAGTGAGCGGTTATCCAGACGGCAATATTGGCACCCAGCATTGTGGCGGCCCCTGCCGTCGCGCCGAAGGTTGGTATCGTGATGAATCCAACGATCAGAATGACCGCCAGACCGCTCAGCTGCGCCAGAAGTACGTAACGCTGCATCATTCCGGCAACCAAAGTATGGCGAGCATGGCCTGACAACATCGTTACTGGAATGATCCAGACCAGGATGGAAAAAGACATTGCTGCCTCACCAAATGGTGGTCCAAATACCAGTACACAGAGGGGTTTGGCAAACAGCATCCCAGTCAAACTGATCATGACACCAATCCAAGACACACTGCGAAAGGAGGCGCTTACAAGCCGATCATAGGCCTCTTTCGATTCGACCAGGTTCCGCGACAGCGACGGAAACAGGTTGAAGTGATAGACATAGCTGAATGAGACCGCGGCCAGCACAATGCGTTGGGAAGCACCGAACCAAGACAGGGCTTCGCCGCCAATAAGCGTCGCGACCAGAATTGTTGGCACATACTGATTTGCCGCCCAGACCATCTGGCTCAGTCCGACCGCTGAACTTTCGCGAATGAGCTCGCCGATCGCCCGAAAATTGAAGCTCACCCGAAAGGGAGTGATGCGAAAATGTTGGATCGCAATATAGTAGAAAGACCCAATCAGGGCTGCGACGATCTCGACTATTCCGACGTTGAACAGATCATCAGAACTGTTCACAAAAACGGCTACTCCCAGAAGAAACCCGGCAGATCGCATGACCTGGCCGATGGAAATGAGGTTCATCAATTCCCGGCCCTGTAGCAGCCACCGCTGAAAAACAGGCACTGCAACCAGTCCGAAGCTGAAAAGCCAGACGAGATTTACCGTTTTTGGATTCTGTCCAGTCAATATCGCGGTGCCGCCCATGACGGGGATCGCCAACATGACGATTAAGAATCTGGCAGCAGGGATCTGCGCCGCAAGACGGTTTGTATCCTGGGTTCCCTGTGCGATTGCTCGGGCACCAATCATACCAAGCCCAAAGTCAGCAACCATCGCAAAGAAAAGGGCCAGTGCCACAGCAAACTCTACCGCGCCGTAGTAGCTGGGCTCTAGCCGCCGGGCAAGTAGAGCAAAGGCGGCGAACCCGACAAGACGGCTTGCAAGTTCGCCCGTAGCCAACCTCAACAAATTTAGCAACAATTGACGTGGGTGTCTCAAAGCCAGCCCCCAACAATTCTGATGTTTTGATATTTAGAGACAACCGCTGGCCATATTATTGACACAGCCATTTAGGGAGCAAAACCCACACCAAGCCGCCTTTTAACCTTCATCATCCAGTCCCAGAACGGTGGGATCGGGCTGATCCTCTTTTTTCCCAAAACTTGAAGATGGCCCGTTCGTCAATGATCGGTCCATGGCCACTGGGTTCACGGACAAAGCCGCCGATGCGCACTGTGCGGACACCACTTACCTTGCTCCAATCTTCAAAAGCCCGTTTTTCAACTTCATCTCCACCATAGAACTGGTCAAACAAAAGCAAACTGCCGTTTCCCAGCATCGGCGTCAGCGATTTCAGCACCGTCGCGGTCGAAGAATAAAGATCCGCATCCAGCGAAGCCAGTGCAACCTGCTTGACTTCTGACGCAAGCTCAGGAGTCAGCGAATCTTCGAAATAGCCTTTAACGATCTTTACGCCTCGGATTCTGGGTAGTTTGGTCGCAAATGTTCCAGGTTCCAGGTTCCAGGTTCCAGGTTCCAGCTCAGCAAATTTCTCAGGCAGGCCTTCGAAGGAGTCACAAGCATAAATCTTCTTGCGGGGGCCTCCGAACTCTTCGCGTTTGCACTGAGAAAGTGTGCGTCGCAGAATCCGGTTAGATGTTCCTCGATAGACACCGAACTCTATGATGTTCCCCGGAAGCCAGTGGTATAAACCCACCGCAACCTCAAGCACGACATCCCGAGGAATATACCAAACATGAGGTTGGAGTTCGGCCCAGTTTACAGGAGAACCACCTGCCAGCTTTCCCGCTTCAAGGTTGACTTCAGTCAATTAATAGACATTTCCCAGATAACCTCCAAATTCTGAAAATCGTACCACTGTACTTGGTTCTGTCACAAATAGCTTGATATGTTAGCATGAGGCATTTTCAAGGGAAGCTCGCATGACAGCTATATCCTTCAAACGTCGACATAGTCCAAATGACATTATCCTCCAAAGCGTTCGTTGGTATCTGGCCTGCTCCCTCAGTTACCGAGACATCGGAAAATTGATGGGAAACGAGGTTTCTCCGTGGATCACAGCCCCATCAATCGCTGAGCTATTCATTGTTCACCGCAACTGGTAGCTGCCGTCAGACGAAAAAAGAAGCGCGTTGGCAATCGGTGGAGAAAAAGAGAAACGTATATCAAAGTAAAAAACCAATAGACATATTATTATCGGGCGGACGATAAGCAATGAAATACGGTCGACTTTCTGTTAACAGCCAATCGAGATAAAAAGACCGTCCTACGATTTTTTTTATTAAAGCAATCATGCAAAACGGCAAACTCGGGGTCGTGAATATTTATCAAAGTGGTGCAAATAAAAGTGGACTAAAACAGGTGAACCGAGCCTTGAAGAAACGGATCAAGATCCGTCAATGCAAATACTTAAATAATATCCAACAAGATCATCGACGCATAAAAAGGCAGACGCAATTGATGCTGGGATTTTAAAACTTTCATGCCACTCCGAACGTTACAAGATATTGAAGTGAGGGCAATGATCGAGAAGGGGCAGATGAAGGCCTAGTTGAAAATGAGCGACGTTCTGCTGAAAAGTTTTATGCCCAGGTTGGCTAGGGAAGATGAACAACTGAATTATTTTTATTTCGTGTGAATATTTGCGACAGAACCACATTTTTATCACTTGAAACTTCTTCTGGCACTTATTGGGCCATAATCAAATTCAATGGCAATCACAAAGAAGATAGATAGAGAAACCGCCAGCTCCAGGACACCATACGCTTTTGCGTCCTAGCGCATTCGCAAGATAAGCAAATGCAAGAAAACCTGCAATTTTACTGATGATTTCTCCAGACGCTAATGCTGTCAAGTCTCTGAATAATCGACTGTCCCACATTGCCATTATTTTAGGTATCCATCCCAGCGCGCAAGTTATTCGCCAGTAGTGTGTCGACGGCTCTGACCAGATCAACTGCATTATTTTTCTGGGCTGCTTGTTTTATTAATTCAAAGTATCGAGGCAAAGCTGCCTGTGGACTCCAGTGATTTTCATAAGCTTGTCGAGCAGCGACAGCCATTTGGTTTCGCAACATATCATTGCTTTCTAAGACAGCTATGGCTTCTTTTAGGCCATCTTGTGTGTTAAAAATAATGCCTGCTTCGCTTTGCTCTATTATCTCTGGATAAGGGCCTAAGCCCCTCGCAATTATCGGCTTACCTTCTCTAAATGCCTCAATGGCCACAAGGGGGAAAACTTCATAGCAACTGGAGGGCGTGATCACAGCAATGGCTTGTCGATAGATGTCACGTAACTCCCCTTGCCTCTTCCAGCCAAGAAATTTTATTGTATTTTTGCCTTTCGCTAATTTTCGAAGTTCAGATTCGTAAATGCCAGTGCCTACAATCCACAGCTCAGCAGGCGAGTTATTGTCAAAGACGGGAATGACATCTTGCAGACCTTTGATCAGTTCCAACCGACCTACGAAAAGAAAATACTTCTTGGAAGCATAAGATGAAGATGTGTCCTCCTGTTTCTTCGTTTGGATGTCCGGCAAAAATGAAGGCAACACTTCCATTTTTGCCTCGAACCCAAATTCCTTGTGTTTCTTCGCGCTAAACTGACTTGGTGAGCAAAAAACGTCAATATGTTTTGCCTTTCGAGCCATTAACCCAGTAAAACGCCAGATTTGCGGAGGGCGCCTATACGCGTAAATACAACGGAAGCACTGCCTTTCTTTACATATTTCCTTGTTGTGCCGCCACAGCACATGGGTTGGGCAAACTAACCAGTGCTCATGGGCAGTATAAATTTTAATCGCATCACCAAAACCTAATATACTGGGTCCCCCGACAAGAGAGATGTTATGGAAGTGAATAACGTCAAATTTCCCTTGGTCTAAAATCTGTTGAATTCTCTTAGCATGAAAAAGTGGATAACCCAATTGCTGAGTCGCTAAGCACGATAGCATTGGCATACAGCTTTCGAGTCGATGAACCGTAATGCCTGTAGGTTCACTGATAGGTTCAGGGTGTGTTCTTTTATTCAGAATACGATACGCATCTACATCATGAATAATATCCACCGTATGGCCCAAGTCGTTTAAGGTATGTGCCAACATACGCACATAGTTTGCATCGCCACCAAAATGGTAGGGAGGGTAAAACGTGGTCACCATACAAAATCGCATTACGTGTCTTCACCTCAAGCAACTTGAATACTATGTCAGTAGTTGACAAGGAAGTTATCACATCGAGTAATCATGCGGTTAGGGAATCCTTATCCTTCGGTTGATGCTCTTTCTGAGGATTTAGCCAGACATCTGTCACCTGTGTCCCATTTAGAGCATAGGGCCTCTTTACCGCTCACCTTTCTAAAAGGAGTAATCTAGATTTGGAAGAACGAATTCTTTCTTCCCATATGTCCACATTGAGAGTGAAGACCCACACCAGAAGGCATGTGGCTTCAATACGGCAGCGAGGCAATCACCTGACCTCGCTCACGTTCAGATGAGCAAAGAAACTTTCGGCCACGTCGCAGCCATAACAATTCCCTCCCACTTATGCTGCATCTGATACCGTGGACTTTTAGAACCTGCTGAAAATGCTGGCTGGAGGATCGACTGCCGCGTTTACTGTGATGAATGAAGCCAGAAGAAGGCTTCCGTCGACCCAACGGAATCTTGAGAGCGCCTAAGACTAAGGAGCGCTCTAAACAAGCCCTTGTACGTCATCCCATTACTTTCGGAAATAAAAATCGAGAATGACCGCTAAATACAGCCAATCCTCGGCGGTCCTCACATAGGCGCCGTCAGCCATCCACGGTTGGTTCGGAGTGTTCGCGGTAAAGTCTTGCTTCAGTCTATTCGGAGCCACAGACCACGTAATGCTATTCGTTGTTGTTCGCCGAAACGCCGTTTCGGAATACCCTGGAGCCCTTCTGATCGCAAGAGACGAGCGACAAGACGCCGGCCTCATGAATGCCCGTTATCTAGCAGTTTGGCCAGGACCCGCAGACTCCCATAGGTTCCAGCACTCTTCCGCATGGATCATGTGGATTTCAGTTAACAGATTGTGATTTTCACAACACCGAGTACTTTCGGGGCGGGGAAAGCCAGGCATAATACCCACTAACCGAGACTCGTGGAACTCGGCCCATCATGAGGTTACTAGGCTAGGCGGCCCTGTGAAGCGCTAATCACAGAAACCGCGCTTCACTTAGCAAAGTACGCTCCCGTATCCCTTAGACAATCGCGTTCTCGCTACACTCGGCCTCATATGCGTTTCAGGTGGGCCAGTTCTTCATCACAGACATGCCATTGCACCAGAACTTCCACGTTAGCTTCTTTGCAGCATCTTGGGAGCATACTGGCATCCTGGCCCAAGTCCTAGGCCACTTAATTGAGCCTCACCCCCTCCTGCTTAGCTATAACCTCAGGGCTTCTTTTTTTTGAAATGTTTCGTGTAGCCTTTTCGTTTTGACATAACCCACCTCCTGGCGCAAGAGTCGCACTTTTTTGATGTGTCCACAATTTCGAGGCACGACCAACGTTTCTTCCCATCAAGGAGCTGCACAAAGAAGTATTTTACTAATAAATCTTAAGCACGGACTATCTTCTTACGCACAAGCAAGGCCATCAAATTTCACACTATACTCAATTTCTGAATTCAACGATTTTATTGTAAATCCAGGAAATCATCGACCCACTCAGAGTCCCTACTACAAATCCATAAGCGAATCCAATGAGGCTCCCAATGAACGAAACGCTATACCCAATAAAAAACTGGTTTAGTAACTGTAAATGCTGGCCAACAACCGGCTCCCCATCTGGACCAGGTTGTCCACCCATCAGGACTAGCCAATTGGTGGCAACAAAAATTCCCAAACCAAAGAGCAGACCTAAGCCTAAGCCAACTGCCTGGCTATTTAACCGGAGAATGACATCAAAAAGTTGTGCTTCTTCTGATTGTTTACTTTTCGGCATTGGATATCTTCCTTAGTGAGCCACAAGAAGTTAAAAATGATCCACAAAGTCCCTGAACGACATCATCTCCATCTGTTTTTTAACCCGATAAATCATGAGTCCAAGAATAAAGTTTCGCAGATAGGCAAATAACCACCCCCAGAGAAATCCCCAAAAGAAGCTATAGGCCATCCCAATAAACGCCCCCGTGAGTGTAACGGTGTATCCGACAAAATACTGGCTTAATAATTGGAGATTCGGCCCAACGACATCACCCCCTTTGATCACTAGCCACATCGTAGCAACCCATACCAGTAAACCTAAAACTGTTCCAAAAGCTGTGGCAAAAGCAAGCTTATCCATTTTAGAAAATGTTCGCATTAAGCTTTGTTCAACCGGTGGTAGCTGGCCGATTCGCTCAGGAACAAGAGGTTGAGTAGAACCCAATTTCCTCTTTTCATCCTCGTCTTTGACTTCTTTGTCAGTCATTTCTTCATGGTACTCTTGTTCAACATTCACTTCCCATAAATCATGTTTTTCACCAAGAATATTCTTTACAGCTAACATAGCCGTCAGCATGGAGTGATCTTGATTGTTGTACTTATGCATTCCATTGCGGCCTACCAATTGCAAATTTTCAAGAGGGTCGAGGAATTTCCGGATGGTCGCTAGTGCATCACGGTAGGTCGAGTCATAAACTGGGTAAGCCTTGGGCATGCGCACCACGGCACCCTCTTCTACATCCTCTGCTCGAGCTAACCCAAGAAGATCCACCTCCCTCTTCCCTAATTCGACCAATTCCTGATCAGACATGGACCACAACCCATCCCCTTCAAAGCAAAAATATTCCAATCCTAAACACGTTTTACTGGAATCAGGAACCATATCTTGACTCCAGTTCTTGAAGTTCTGAATTCTTCCAACTTTGACATCGGGGTCGTGGATATAAATCCAGTTGTCCGGGAACAGATGCTCTTTATTAATCACCAGCGCAACGGTTAGGAAATCTCGATACTTCAGGCTATCAGCCGCAGCCAACACTGCATCGGGAACAGGTGGATCAAATTTCTGGATAAGCGTTCTTAAAGGCATGCTACTGATAAAGTGAGTTCCTTGAATAACCTCGCAACTGCCATTGGTTCTTGCCTGCAGAGCGTTCACTTTCTTTTCTGACCAAAAAATTTTGTCAATCTCTGTCTTAAGCCAAACCTGTCCTCCTTTGGCTTTGACAAGCTCGGTAACGGCTTCCCACATCATACCCGGCCCACGCTTCGGATATTCAAATGAATCAATTAAGGTCTTGACCACCGATTGTTTATCCGCATTGGCATTTTGCGCCAAGAGTGCGTTCTTGATAGCCACCAATAACGATAGCCCTTTAATGCGCTGTGCCGCCCATTCTGCATCAATTTCTTTCGCAGGCATTCCCCAGACTTTTTCTGTATACGTCTTAAAAAAGATCCGGTACAGACGTTTTCCAAATCGATTAGAGACCCAACTCTCAAAATTATCTTCAGGAAGGTCTGGGAAAACATGCGCCCACACATAGCTCATCCCAATCATAAAGCTGTTCCACACTCCTAACCCAAAAAGCGCATTTGCCGGGCGGAGAGGGTAATAGAAAAACTTCCTGTTGTAGAAAATCCGAGACAAGCGGCTACACCGACGAAACTCACTTGGAGGAAGAACTTCATGCCACATATCTTCAACAGCGCGAACCTTTGTAAAAAACCTATGACCACCAATATCGAAATAAAATCCCTTATAAGAGTCTGTCCTGGAAATACCACCGACCAAATGGTCTTTTTCGAATACGAGTACTTTTACCCCTACCTTAGATAATTCATAGGCCGCGGTTAAGCCCGCGGGTCCTCCTCCAATGATAATGACGTTTTTCTCAATGTCGCTATGCTGCAGCACAATCCTATCTCCTCTGTTTTCTTTATGAGATTTAGAATCCTATCAAATTGTTAATACTTATCCCTGGCTTTAAATTACAGAGGAAATCTTGCCGTATTGAGATTTCCAGGGAATACGTACAGGATAAATAGAAATGCAATGTAAGGCAGAATTCGTTGGCTATTGCCATATTTTTTTAATCCTAGAATATGCATCGCTCAAACAATCGTAGCGATGACTACCACCACAACATAAAAATTTTACGATTTTCCAAGAATTGATAGATATATACTTGAAGCATCACTAACACGAAGATTCAATAACTTCAACCTTGTAGTTATTTCCGCTTGAAAGATTTCAACTCCCGAAAAGCAGAATTATTACATGACATGCTCAACCCCCACTATACGAGCCAAAATTGCTATATCACGTCGAAAACTTGCATCACGGAATTGGCTTATCCCCGTATCACTCGATACGGTCCCATAAGCCATGTTACCAACAGAAACATGAGACTGACGTGGCTTAAAGCTACGCTAAAATGCTTTTTGGGATCTGTCAACAGGATCATAATTTCAGTTGCAAAGAAATACAACACCTTCATCAGCGGTACCAGAATTAGATAAGTTCCTAGACGATTCTTCAAAAGTTACTCATCGTTTATGAAAGAAAGCTGCCCCTTCCCTACAAAATCTGACACGGAGTCAATCGATCTTCTCAAATATCATGGGGATCTGATGCCCCTATCGCCGAATTCCCCCTCTGACGATCGCCATACGTATCGATAGAGTCAAATATACTAGATTGGACCTTGTGCCGAGCGACGTACCTCGGTGAACAAGTTTGACTTCGGCATGTGAAAGAAGCTCTCCTTGACGGTGTATTATTGCTCCAGCTTGCTTTGTGCTCCATGCTACAGGATAGCCCTTTGCTCGAGATCAATTGCTGATCTCGCTCTTCACTCACCACATTTCCCTTGATCTGGAAGATGGCAGTGCTCCTTCATATAGGCATGAACCTCAACGCGTTCGTGGGGAGACCGGGGCTTGTCTTGTGTGGCATTTTCCATACTTTCTTCTTTACTTCTGTTTGAACATTCCTTGGCAGCACCAAATGACTTGAATAGTTCTGTCTCTTGGCCAGCCCTGGGTTCGATGCCGATCTGTTTCATCATTTGCTCACATTGACTATCCATGGCTTGCATGGTGGCTAGGGCAAACCTCTGGTATGTCTTCTCCAGTTTGGTGAAGGATATCATGGCCGGTTCGGATTTTAGACAGAAAATCATTTCATCGTTCCCTGATATTCATCTTGGAAATAGTTGCTTTCGTCAAGTTCATCTGGAGAGCGCGCACCACGAATACAGTCTTTCGTCTTTCCAGCGGTCAAGATGCCTTCTTGCGATGAACTATTTTCGTAGATCGTTGTGAATGAACGTTGGTATGAAGAGTCGCTGGGCAGTGCCAGATGCGAGCTAGAGATGCTTCCAAAAGACAGTCGTGTAGTGCTCCCCCGAAATCAAGCCACCTGTAAGCCTTGTTTCTGCCGATATTGATGAGGACTTCGGTACTGCAACGCTTGATGGGGTCGCTCCTCGTTGTACCAGCGGATCCATCCATTGATCCGTTGTTGGGCTTCTTCGAAACTGCCCAATCGATGTTGCCCAATGCACTCCTCTTTGAGACTCCGGAAAAACCGTTCAATGAGCCCATTCTGTTGCGGCGTGTAGGGAGTAATAAACTCCTGAGTCAAGCGATCGTCTCGACAGGCTTGTCGAAAACGGCGGCTCTGAAAAATTAACCCGTTGTCACTTCGAAGGACCGGGGTGGCACCTACGGGACGCAGTGTGCCGAATCGGCTGAGACAGGCCGCTTCGAGGGCTCGTTCCGCCTCCTTCGCACGGCCCCATAAGGCAAACTCATAGCCCATAATCTCGCGATCATGACAATCGATCACGGCCGTCAGATGCCCCCAACCATCCTGCCCACAAGGGATATGTGGCACATCCATGGCCCAGCGATGATGACTCTGCGTCGTTCGACTTCGACGCGCCGGCACACGCGGACGTGGGGGTGCGGTCCGTTGATGCACCAACCACCGCTTCAGGCGTAAAGCCCGATACACCGCTTTACGATTATGGATCTGGCCATCCCGAAAGCGTAACAGGGCCCACAGACGGCGATATCCATAGGTCGGATAGGCTTGAATCAGCGGCTTGAGCTTCGCCACGAGTTCCTCTGAGAGCCTCGCACAAGCCTGCTTCCCTTTAGACGGCCGATGCAGCGCCGCTCGGCTCACCCGGAGCAGCCGACAGGCGGTTCGTTCAGAGATATCCGGCATCACGACTCTCACGCGTCGGACATCTCTCGCGCTAAAGGCTACGGTTTCAGGGCCTCCCGTAACACATCCGTTTCTACCACCAGTTCCCCAATCTTTTGTTGAAGCTTTTTGATCTGTTCATCTTTTATGGCCTCCTCATCTTTGGGGCGCCGCCGCAACCCGTTCTCCGCTGCGCGCAGATACTGGTCCTGCCAGTGCTCCACTTCGGCCACCTTCAGGCCGTGTTGGCGAGCAGCTTCCGCCACCGACGTTTCCCCTTTGAGCACGTTCCAGACGAGAGCCGCTCGTCGTTTGGCTGTCCAGCGTTCAATGGTTTCATCCGGGTGCTGCCCATTTCGCCTCCTCCTTTAAGATCTTCGTGATGTCTTAAAGGTGGTCTCATTTTCAAGGGGAGCAGTATACTCATTCATAACGCGATGGAAGAACAAATGCGGCAAGCTCCATGGATGCTGAGGACGAAGATGACGACGACGATTGATGCCTAGCATTTTTCCGCGTAACAAACTTTCAACTAAATACATCAAAAAAAGGGCCGGATTCTTGAGGGAATCCGGCCTACCTTTGAGTAGTTGTAAGCTATTCTGGCTTAGATTTTAATCAATGATTTCGACTTGTTTGCCTAGACGCTTGGCTTTTTGGAGGCACGCAACATCTGTAACTGTGCAGCGGAGTCTATTCAATTCTTCTTCATCAACAATTTCTACTTGTTTCCCAAGCGATTTAGCCTCTTTAAGACAGGCGACATCCGTAACCACACATTTCATGGTGGGCGATGAACTCCCTGTATTCACAGCGGGTGCCTGCTGTGCTTTTTTCGCCTCTTCTTTCTGAATACATACGTTATCTGTAAAGGCACAATCAACGGCTTCCTCGGTCTTGTTAAAGGTTCCATCTACCGTATCATCAGCGGCTTCATTGACCCGCTCCTCCGCCTTTTTCTCTGCACGATCTGTCACCCGGTCAACGACCTCGCCCAATCTATCAAAAAAATCCGCATGAGCTTGAGCACTGAGACAAAACGTCATACTCATCATCAGTCCAAAAATTTGAAGATATTTCATGAGGCTTCTCCTTTTCGAAGATGTATCAGGTTTCCCAAAAAACCAGTTTCCCTTTAGGATAAAAGTACTAGGAATAGAAGAAAAATTGCAATGGTCCAGCATGAAAACCCTTGAAAGGATATGCATCACAACAAAACCCCATTCATTCTCCCGTTAAAAAATTCACAATCTTATAAATACTTTGCTGGCAGCCGAGACAGTTTGTCGAATGTGTGAACTAGAATGGGCGGTGGACAGCAACATAGCCTCAAATTGAGAGGGCGCAATATAGATACCGTTTTCCAGCATCCCATGGAAAAATTTGGCGTATCTCGTCGTATCAGATTTCTTGGCACTCGAAAAATCTGTAACAGGATTTCCTGAAAAGAAACCCCCGAGCATCGCCCCGACCCGGTTTTGATAGTAGGAGATCTTTGCTTCTTTTGCTGCTTCACCTAGGCCTTCAGCGACCGCCTTGGACTTTCTTTCTAGCTCCTTGTAGACACCAGGGTTTTTTAGCTGCCGCAACGTTTCTATGCCTGCAGCCACTGCCACTGGATTTCCTGACAGAGTACCCGCCTGATAGACCGGCCCAGCCGGTGCAATCATTTGCATGATATCTTTTCTTCCCCCGTAAGCCCCAATAGGCAATCCTCCGCCTATAATTTTTCCTAAACATGTTAGGTCTGGCGTGACCTTATACCGAGCTTGAGCTCCACCGAAATGAACTCTAAACCCAGTGATGACTTCATCAAAAATCAACAGAATTCCATACTTTTTCGTAATCAGACGAAGCCAAGGCAGAAACTCATCTGATGGAGGCACAACACCCATATTTCCTGCTACTGGTTCAACAATGATGGCGGCTAAATCCTTGGCATGTTTCTGAATAAGTTTTTCTGTTGTGATGATGTCGTTATACGGAGCGGTCAAGGTTTGGCGTGCAAATGCTTTTGGAACGCCTGGGGTATCAGGAATACCCAACGTGGCAATTCCAGACCCGGCTTTCACCAGCATATGATCAGCATGGCCATGGTAGCACCCTTCAAACTTCAGAATGCTGTCCCGTTTTGTAAACGCCCTAGCTAATCGAATGGCACTCATGACTGCTTCCGTCCCTGAATTAACCAGTCTGACTTGATCAATAGAAGGAACCGCTTGAACGATGAGCCTTGCCAACTCTGTCTCGTCTTGACATGGGGCTCCGTAACTCGATCCTTGCTTCGCAGCGTTGATGATCGCCTTCAACACACTTGGATGCACATGACCTAGGA
>JAVJHY011544581.1:0-11685 GCA_035593235.1 Phascolosoma agassizii | reverse complement strand
GGCCGAGGCGACGCCCATCCCCCTCGGTGGCTGCCTTCACCAAACCACTGACGGCGGCACTGTTCTCGTCGCTCTCATCGACGCTCTGTAAGGCTTGTTGCACCGCGGGCGGGAGGCGATCGAACCCGCGCTGCCTCGCCGCCGCCAAACCTTCTTTGTCACCCAGGTTGCGAAGCGCCTCAACACCGCTCCGTCGTCGCGAGAGGTTCTTTTTCTCGGCCATCTTTCGCGCGATCGGAATCGCACGCAGGTCACCGAGCAATCCCAGCGCGTCGACGAGAACGCAGACCTCACCGCGATTGGCTTGAAATGCGCTTTCGGCAAGATCCAAAAGCGGGTCCACCGCCGCCGTGTTCTTGCGCCATGCGAGGCGAATGGCTCCTCGGCATCGCTCGGTCGGGTCGCCACTCTTGAGACGATCGAGCTGCGACCAGCCAGCCACGATCTCGTGAAACCCCTCGTTGACCAGCTCGTCGACCGCGGCCTGAAAGGGCGGCTCGATCTCCGACTCCCCATACGGTCCATAGACCGCGCCTGACTTCAGCTCCGATTTCACCAGCCCGCGCGCGACGCGAACCATGAACATGCCTGCTTGAGTCGCCGGCTCGACCGAAACCACCGCGTAGCGCTCAGCGCCTGTCAGTTTTCGAAGTCGTTTGGGAGGAGGAAGTGCCATGACGAAGAAGTTCGGAACCCCGATGGGGAACGGGAGGATATACGGACGCACTTCGGCATGGCTCCCTTTCTTTTTTCCAAATTCGTAAGCGTCTCCGCAACGTTACGCGCAGCCGTCACAGGTGCGCGCTGCGCTCCAATCGAGCCCAGGCGATCCTGTGAGACTTGTTCGTAACAGGCCTGTCGTCACACACCGAAAATCGAGGACCACATACATTCGATAACTGATCCAACAATTCACGAACGCTAAGTTATCGAAATCAAATGAGGTTTTCGGATAGTCCCTGAATTGCGCAAAAACCTGACCCCAATTAGGTCGTTTGGGGGTCCTATTGGGTGATGGCGAGGGTTTGGTTGGCTCTGGTTGTCGGACTGGTCGTGTGCGCGTGCCAAGGCACGATTCACGGCACGCCCGACGAAGACGTCGTGATCGACGAGGACGGTCGAACCGAGTCCGGTGTTTGTGCCCAAGTCGGTGACCAGCCACTACGCCGGCTCTCGTCGGTCCAGTTTCACAACACCGTGAGGGACCTCTTCCCCGGCGAGCTCGGGCAGACACTTGCGATGATGAGCTTCTTTCCGGAGACCGTGATCGATGACGGGTTCGAGAACGACGCGATCGCGAACACCGTCAACTCGAGCGAGTCGAACACCATCGAAGACAACGCCGAGGAGCACGCCAACTTTCTCCTCGACAACGCGGCGACATACCTCCCGCAAACGATGTCGTGTGTCGATGCCGGTTACGCCGATTCGGATGTCGACGCCTGCAAAGACCAGTTCATCGACGAACTCGGGTTGCGTGTGAACCGTCGTCCGCTTCGTCCGCAAGAACGAACCATCGCGATCGGGCTCTACGACGAAATTCGAGCCCTGCAAGACGCAAATGGCGCTTGGGCGGCAGTCATGCAGTTCTTTCTTCAGTCGCCCGCGTTGCTCTACCGCACCGAAGCTGGGGCAGGCGTCGTCGATGGAGCGCCGGACCTGGTCGCGCTCACCGATTGGGAGATGGCATCACGCCTCAGCTACTTCTTCTCGAACTCGATGCCCGACGACGAGCTCTTTGCCGCCGCCGCCGCTGGGGAGCTTTCGACGGCGGCAGAAGTCGAGACACACGCTCGTCGTCTCGTGGCGACCCCACGAGCCATGGATGCGATCGCCGACTTTCACCGTGATTGGTTGCACCTGCACAGTCTCGAAGACGTTGTCAAAGCGAGCTCGGAGTGGGATGAAAACGTGCGCACGGCGATGCTCCAGGAGACGCGCCAGTACCTGGAGCACCAGCTCGAAGGTGACGCCACGTTTGCGTCTCTCATGCTGAGCTCCGAGTTCCCCATCGATCCCGCGCTGGCCAACGTCTACGGCGTCGCGGACGCCGATGGCTCACCGGTCGCGCTCGACGAACGCCGCGGACTGCTGACTCTCGCCGCGTTTGCGACGGCGCACTCGAAAGAAGCCGTCACCAACCCCGTCGAACGAGGTGCCTTCATTCGAACCGAGGTCCTTTGCGCAGGGCTGCCGGAGTTCCCCGGCGACGTAGACACGTCGGGACCGCTAGAGAGCACCGCGGACCTGCCGACGGCGCGGCAGCGACTCGCACCCTTGATGGAACGAAGCGACTGCCGGGGTTGCCACACGCAGTTCAACCCTCTCGGGTTTGCGCTCGAGCAGTTCGACGAGATCGGGCAGTTTCGAACCGAAGAGCAGGGCGCCACGATCGACACGTCGGGAGAGATTTCGCTCGCCGACATCAGTGGTGCATTTGCCGACGGGAATGAGCTCATCGATCGCATCGCCAACAGCGACGCCGCAGAGGCTTGCTATACGACTCAATGGTTTCGCTTTGCTCAGGGTCGCACTGAGGTTGCCAACGACGCTTGCGCGATGGACTCGCTGCAAACCGCCGTCGCGGAAAGTAGCGGTGACCTGCGCGAGCTCATGGTGGCCATTACCCAGAGCGAAGCATTTCGTTACCACCCCGCCCTTCAAGCGGAACAAGGAGAGGCGCCGTGAAGAAGCTCAATCGACGTCGCTTTTTGGCGGGTGCGGGCGGGGCAACACTGGCTCTGCCCTTCTTGACCAAGTTCCAAGGCTCGACGGCAAGCGCTGCTGCGGACGCTCCGCCCACGCGGATCATCGTCATGACCTATGCGATGGGAACGGTGAGCGCCGAATTTCAACCCAATGGCACAGGAAGCAGCTTCACGTTGCCGTTTATCACGGCTCCGCTCGAGCGGCATAGGGACCGCTGCCTCTTCGTTTCCAACGTCGACCATGCCGTGCAGCGCGAAGTGAGCTCGCACGCCTTTGGTCATGACGGAAAGCAGGAAGGCATTCTTACCGGGACGGTGATGAGTGCGGCGTTCGGTGGCGACGGCAGCAATCGCATCGAGAATCTGCTCGAGGCAGGTCAGCCCGAGGGTGGACCGAACAACGAGTCGGTCGAGCACTTCATTCAGACGCGCATCATGCAGTCGAGCCACACGCGTGGTTCGATCGACATGGGCATCAACGGGCGCCCCGACCGCGACGATCCCGAACGCGCCAGCAGCTTCTTCTTCGAAGGACCGTCGAACCCGGTCACGCTTCAGATGAACCCTGCACGTGTGTTCGATTTGCTCTTTGCCGGAATCGACACGGGTGGAGCCGCGCCGGACCCACGTGTGGTCGCACGCCGACAACGCAACAGCAGCGTGCTCGATGCCGTGCGCGCCAGTTTCACCGAACTTCGTTCTGGCCTCGACGCGCGTGATCGTCGCCGCCTCGACGACCATGCCGCGTTGATTCGCTCGGTCGAGGTGGAGATCGAAGAGCGCATGATGTGTGCGCCGCCCTCCGATCCTCTGTTCGCAGGTGGCCGAAACGCGCCGTATGCACCGTTCTTGGGCATGGGGATGATCGAGATGGGCCCGCTGATGAACACACTCATGGCCGCTGGAATGGGCTGTGGACTCGCGCCCGTCGGGCGGATGCAGTTTACCGAGCAGCACAACCCCTACTTCGGGATTCCGCTCGTGGACGATGAAGTCACTGCATGGCGCGCAGCGGACAGTTCGACCGCGTGGCACACCTTGGTGCACGGCGAACCCAGCCCGGTCACGGGTGTCCCGACGCGCGACACCGACACCGGCACCTACGCGATGCCGCTTCTCACGGGCTACCGCTTCTTCGTCGAGCAGATGGCCGACCTTTTGGACAAACTCGCAGCGATTCCCGAAGGGGCCGACGGCGAGAGCGTTCTCGATCACACGCTCGTGGTGCTTGCCAGCGACTTTGGCGATGGGCGCGGTCACTCCGCAAACAAGATGAACTTCGTACTGGCCGGCAACACCGGCGTCACCGGCCGTTGTGGCTACCACTTCGACGCAGCGGGCGCCGACTCCAACTTCCATACACAGTCGGCGTACGACACGAACCACCTACTCACGAGCATCATTCAGATGATGGGCGTTCGAAACGCGGACGGTTCCGAAGTGCAGGAGTTCGGCCTGCAGGGCTTTCACACCGGCGTGATTCCCGGCCTCTTCGGCTGAGCTTTCCTCTCCGGTTGTCGGGTCCGTGTGTCGGGCCCGGAAGAAGACGACCCGCATCATCACACGCCAAATGAAAGCCCGCTGGCGGCCAAGCGTTTTCGCGCTGCGTCGATTCGCAACACGCGCGGGAGTACATAGGCACCGAGCATGAAGGCGGCGAACGCGAGCGCAGGTGTGAGCATTACCGGCATCGAGCCAACCCCCATCCCGAGCAACATCATGAACCAGCCGGCACCACCCAAGACGTGCAGACCCGCGAGCACCGTCGCGAGGATCGCACCGCTCGCTTTGCCTCGATAGGTGAGTGTGCCGCTGAAGAGTGCGATCAAGCCGCTCACCATGAAGATGTACGGCACCCAACCGGCTGCATCGCTTCGAAAGTGGATGGTGCCTGCCACCTGAACGCCACCCAGAAATGCGAGCAAGCCGGAGAGCGTGTGAAGCCCTCCGGAGGCACGCACTTCCTTGCCGATTCGGACGGCGTCGAGATCGGCGTCGATCGCCGATTGTTCCGGCTGAGCGGGGGCTGGATGACCGGTCATCTCGAACGTCAGTCGAAGTCTTCTTCGTCGTCGAAATCGTCGCCACCGCCACTCGAACCGGTCGATTTCGCGCCGGTCGATTTCGCGCCGCTGTCAAAGTCTTCTTCGTCGTCGAAGTCGTACTCATCGTCGGCAGGTGCGGGTGCCCCCCAGCCCTTGGCACCGGCGACCGCGCCCGCAGCGACCTTCGCTTGACCCTTCTTGGTCGTCGGGCCCAGGTCACCGAGAATCTCTTCGAGTGCTTTGCGCATCTCGGCGAAGTCGGCGAACTGCCGGAAACGGAAAAGGTCGTACGCGGTCCACATCAGGTCGGCGCAAATCTCAACGGGGGTTTTTCCGGTTGCCGCGCCCAAGCCGGGAAGAGCCACCGAACGAATCGAGTTGGGTTCGCGCGCATGTTGTTGGTGGACGGCTTGGAAGGCGGCGGCACAAGCCAGAGCAACGTTCATGCTGTCGCTGATGTCTTCGCTCGAACCAACCATCGTCGGCGTACTGATCAGGTGTCGTGGCATTTGCTTGCCGGTTTCGACACAGGTCGCGAAGCCGACCGGCATGACGCCGTGGTAGCGCTTGCTGATCTCAGCCTTGACGCGTTTCTCGACGCCACCGCCGAAGTAGTTTTTGAGGACGGCGTCGAGGCCGCCATCCATCGAACCCTTCGAATTCGTGGGCGACACCACCGCCGAGACCTGCATGTCGGTCATCGAGCCGTGAATGATTTCGACTTCCGGGTTCTCCTCGAAGGTATCCCGCCACGCAGAGATCATCTTCGGGTTGATGTCACAGAGAACGACTTTGATTCGCATGCCACTCCTCGTTTCGCGCGCCGACCATACTTTGTTTTGCAGTCGTTCGTGGTGGACTCTTTCGTCACCATACGAGCGGTGGTTTGGCTCCTTCCCCACGTAGTGTGAAAATCACACTAACTTCCGCAAAGGCCGTTGATACACGCGCCCATCGCTGAAATCACAGTTCACGCGGTCATGTCCCCAGTCATTGTCGTCATCTGCGATGTTGTTGACGCGATCGGCGATACTTGTCGGGCACGACCTGCTTCACGCTAGTGCTCGTGCGAGTGCTCAAGCAAGAACTTTTGTGGCGTGCGCACTGCTCTTCAAGCACGGCGAAGCGCCATTTGCGGGTATCAAACCGCGGTCGCCGGAATCGAAGGAGTCACCTCCCCAGCCAAGTGGAATCTTCGAACTAGATAGACGCGACGGGGACGCCTGTGAATTCGGATATCCGCCTCAGGAGTCGCGGCAGCCGGCTTGCATTTCGACCGTGACGTCGGGACGTGCGGCCAGAGCACACGAAGAGGGGCACAGCTCGATGAAGCCAGGTCGCGCGCCCATCTCGATGTCTTGCTGGAAGTAGAAACCGCCCGAGTCTGGGTCGCAACCGGTCTCATCGTCGACGCGAACCAGTTGGAGAACCTCGCCGCCAGGCGGCAACAAGCGCACTTCGAGATCACGGGGATCGGGTACGGCGCCTTCGGCAGGAATGGCGTACACGCAGGTGCGGACATCACGGCGAAGGTCATTGAGAATCGCGAGCAATCGATCGGTGACCGGCTCGTCGGTGGTGATCACCAGCGCTTCGTCGGTGCCACCCGCGACGGCGAGCCGCGAGAGGTTGATGCGTGCATCGCGTTCTTCTTCGGGCGCGAACACGCCGATGACGAACGTTTGAATGCCATCTTCGACGCCTTGCGCAGCGATCTCGACAGGGCGGTCCAGACCCGCGGTCGGATCGGGATCGAGGAAGTCGACGTCGTCGTCGCATGCGGCAGGGAAGCCGTCCGTTGCGAGCAGCAAGATGATCTTACTACCGGGGCTCGTGGCGCCTCGTCGGGCAGCACGGTTGATGGCACCCTCGAGCGCCGGCGCGGTAGGTGTTCCGCCCGTTTGTTCGCGCTCGTTCAAGGCAGTCACGATCGCTCGGCTCACCCCGGGCAACACCGCCAGGTCGACTTCGGGACGAGAATAGTCGTCGATGTCGCAGCTCGTTCGGTTCTCGCAGAGGCCGAGGTCGACGCAACGGCTCCCGTCGCTGCACACCGATCCAATGTCGATGCAGAGTTCTTCGAGACCTAGGCCTCCGCAACGACCCAGCGGTTCACAGAAGTCACCTCCACTACAATCTTCGTTGGTGAAGCAGAACGAGTCTCCGCTAGGAATGCAGATGTCGGGCATCAGGCACGCGTCGTCTTCTCGGCACTGTCCGTCGTTCGAACAGAACTCGGGGATCATAGGGTCCTCGAAAGGAAAGAAGGTCAGCGCGACGCCGAGCCCATCGGATTCAGGTGCCGCGACGAAACCTTCGATTGCGCTCGAGATGGCTTGGGCCTTGGAGATTCCTGACGCGGTCTCACCTTCCATCGAGCCGGACGAGTCGAGAAGAACGAAGATTTCGAGATTGGCCAGCCGCGCAGGCGAGCGGAACGGAATGCACACGGGCGCATCGACGACGTCGGGAGGAGCATCCACGAGTCGCGCATCGACGCCGGTATCGCGCGCGTCGACGCTCGAGTCTTCGGGCTCGGGCGAAGGAAGCGGCAGGCCGGTCTTGGCACCACAGGCGATGAAGAGAACGGCGAACGCCGGTGCCCAAAGGCGAGAGACCGAAGACAAAGTCGAAGTCATGGCGCGCCCAAACTAGCAGGTCGTGGGCGATCGCAAAGGAGCTAGCTCTGCTGTGCGGGCCCAACGCTGATGCAGCAAGGGTCGAATGCAGACGAAGTCGTGGGCGACGAGCGTGCACCTGTGTGTGACCCTGTGCAAATGCTCGCGAGTCCTCTCGCATTGGCCGGTTGGCTTCCCACCTGGGACATCGAACGACGTCACGCCGACGTCGACCCGCTGGTTCGTTGGACGCTCACGGAGCTCGCTCGCGCGGGTGTGCGTGTCGACATGCTGGAATCACTGCGTCTCGATGCGGAGAGAGCGAGGGAGCTCGCACAGGGACTCACGGCTCAAAGTCTGGCGCCCGAGTTCCGGGTGCCATTCCAGCGGGCGTTGCGGTCTCTGATCCCCGAGCTGCCGTGGGAGCGTGTTTGGGTACAGACCTACGCACACTTTCGCATCCTCGTTCCGGGTGACACCACTACGCCAGTGCCACCCCATACCGACTACGGGTTCGCGCATGGACTCGAGGAGCGCAACGTCTGGATCCCGCTCACCGATGCCGAGGGCTCCGCGGCTCTTCATCTCACTTCGTTGAACGAGTCATTGCAGTGGATGACAATGGCCGGGCGCGCGCACAGTGCGCTCTACGACATCGATCGATTGCGTCCGCACGATACACGCCGCGGTGAGTGTCTGCTCTTCACGCCGCTGCATCTTCACGGTGCGCGTATGCCGAAGCGGACGAGTCGCGTGAGCATCGACGTGCGGATCATTCCGGCGCCCGAAGCAGGGGTCCGACCCGACTTCACGTTCACGCCACTGCTGCCACCGCCGGTAGCAGTGGAGCGAGCATCGTGAGATTCGAACCGACCCGGCTGCTGGGAGGTCGCATCGCCATCGACGGTCGCCCGTCCGTAGTCGACGCCAGCTACTCCTTTCGTGCGCTCGAGAAACGAAGCGGCGGCGGACCCTATCGCGGAGACGACGACATTCGTTGGGTCACGGTGCGAGAGCCGCATCCATATGTGACGGGCGACGCCTACTTCGCGGACGCATTTCAGCAATCGGTGGCCGAAATCGCCGGACTGCGCGGCACACCGGCCACCCAGATTCTGCACGTGTTCGGCGACGGGTTCGGCGAAGGCGCGATGGTGCATTCTCTGGTGCTCGAGAGCCTCGACGGGCTCTCGCTCTACGCGTTGGTGCGCGCTCTTGGTGCCGATGGCCGCGCCTTACCGACGGGGCTCGTGCTGGCGATCGCGCACGAGCTCGCTCCCATGTGGGCCACGTCGCTGCGCGTGGACTTCTACATCGACACGGGGGACGTGGTCATCACGCCCGCGGGAGAGATTCGATGCCGCATCGATCTCGCAGCCGACCGTGCGCGCCAAACCGTGGGCGCGGCGGTGTTGTCGATTCAAGCGAACGTCGCGTACATCGCGCCCGAACAAGTCCGTGGCGAACGCACCGTGTCGCAGAGCGGTATGTACACGCTGGGGCTTCTGATGTTCGAGATGCTGGTCGGCCATCACCCGCGCCTGAAGGACGGTGCGGCCAACGTGTTTCCGCTGTTGCAAGAGATCGCAACCGAGCCGCTCACGTCGATCTTGGATGCGCGCGCAGACGTGCCCGAAGGTGTCGCGCGTTTCGTGGACCGCGCGCTCTCGTTCGACCCCAACGAACGGTTCGCATCATGGCGAGAGTTGACCTCTTGTCTCGCTGCACTCCGCGCGAGCCTGCCTCCCGCGCCCGTACTCTTCGACATCATCCCCGACGCGATTCGGCCCCGCGCAACGCCGATCATCGCCGAATCGACCCGCGCTTGGGAGTCGCTCGAACGTTTGCCGTGGGTACCCGTCCCCATCCCTGCGCGCAAAGGACGACCCACTGCACCCGTGCGACCGGCGATCGTGATCGATGCGTCGACCGTCTACGGCGGAAACGACCATCGCCCGATGGTTGCCCATGGCTCCTTGCTCGTCGACGCCCGCGTCGTGACGTCGGCGGAGTTCGAGCGGTTTCGTCTCTCGAGCGGTCGTGCTTCACCCGGCACGCACCCCGACCTGCCGAAGACCATGGTGTCGATCGAAGACGCCGAAGCCTACGCGGCCTGGGCCGGCAAACGGCTGCCGACCGATGAGGAGTGGACGAAGTTCGTCTCTGCCCTCGGCGTTGAGACGCTCGGCGTGGGCGAGGTCTGGGAGTGGACCGCGAGTCCCGCCGGAACGTCGCACAATGGACGAGTCGTCCGCGGTGGGCGGTGGCGGAACCGTTGGGACCAAACTCCTCTCCCAGAGAACCGATCGCACGAGACCGACGCCGCGCCCGACGTGGGGTTTCGCTGTGTTGCGGACTCCGAATGAGTGTTCGGCGCGATTCGCACTGATCGTTCGAGTTCCCGAAGCTCCGCGCAGGGTTTACCTGTTCGATTCTCGACTAATTGATAACGGTGTAGCGCGCACATGTCAAGTTATAACGACGGTCTGCAATATGAGTCACATGTCAAGTTATAACGACGGTCGGGAACTTGAGCTGACGCTCGGCCGGTTCCATATGAGTCACATGTCAAGTTATAACGACGGTCGGGAACTTGAGCTGACGCTCGGCCGCTTCCATGAGGCAACTGTAGTCGCTGCCGGCCCGAGCGTTACTCGGTTGCTCGCGGCAAACCGCTCCATTCCCAACTCCTTGTCTCCGTATGGAGCCGGCGCTACAGATGCACAATGGCGCGTCGTCCACTGAAGAAAGCTGGCCGAGACCCGAAGGCGATCAACCGTATCGGCGGAAAGCCGATCGGGATCGGCGTCGACAATTGGCCACAGATTCGCAATCCGAAGGGCCAGAGCCAGCCCATGATCCACGTCCTGACGATCGCGACGGCCGATATCGACGCGCAGGCTCCGGGCGGCGTCGTCGCGCTGGCGCTCTTCACCTCGTCGACCGAGATGCCGATGTACTTCGACGACCCGACCTCGGACTACACGGTGGTTCAACTGAAGCAAGCCGACATCGACAAAGGCGAACTCGACGGCCCCGAGCTCCCCGAGAAGGAGATGAGCGCGCACGGGCTGGCGATTGGCAAAGGCTCGGCAAAGAGCAACTTCGTCGGCGGCTCTCCGCGGTACATTCAAGACGACGGTGGCAGTCAGGGCTTCGTGCTCCAGCTCAACGAGACTTTCGTCAGCCTGAATCTGGGCGACTCGGGCGAGCTCTACGTGTTCACCAACTGGGCCATGTGGCAATCGTGTTGATGTGGACATCGCAACTGCACTGACCGGCTGGCGGCTCGACGATGGTTTCGCCCAGGAGCTGAAATCGATGCTGACGCGCATCGGGGCTCGGTGGGAACCATGGTCGCCGCGCGACTGGCGTGCGCTCCAGGACGTGCTCGAGGGTTGGCAGATCGTCGACGGGTGGGCGACGGAAACGGATGGGCGCTACCGCGGTCCCGAGGGCATCGCTTTTGCGGGTGACGCCGCAGAACACATGCTGGTGCTGTTGGTGGATCCCGACTCGCGCGGGCGCCTCTGCCCGGCGGTCGTGGAGTGGAACCAAACCGAGGGGCGGTTCGAAACGCTTGCCGCGAGCCCCGTCGAGTTCCCCGGCTAGCCGATCAGGCGGCGACGAGCGTGGAGTGTGCGAGCGTGATGTCGCTGCCGAGTTCGCGTGCCCGTCGAAACGCGCGCGAGGCCGATGCGACCGCTTCACGAATCGTCATCGCTCGTGTCCGTTCGGCGATGCCGATGCTCAAGCGGAAGCCCGCACGGAACGCGTCGTTCCGCAGTTCCTCGGCCCAGAGGACCGAGTCGAGCTCCCCGCCGGTACGACGAAGCAAAAGGGTGGCGGTGTGGCGCGCCGCGTCGGGGAATTGGTCACGAAGCCACTGTTGACCTTGGGGAGATTCGGTTCCGAGAACCACGATGGTGCAGGGGATGCCGTTGGGACTGCTGTTCATGCAGCTCTCTAGAGCAGCATTCGTTCCAACCCATTTTGCTCGATTTTCAGGTCGGACGAGCCTCGCTCGAGACGTGTCGTCACGCGACGGGCGTCTCCGCATGACGTTTCGTCAAACGGGCATGGATCATGGATCTGCAGCGCCCCGATGACGGATGGTCGATGGGTTCGAGCCTGCGCCCTCGCGCGTTTGCTACGCTCGCTCGCGATGCGGCGGCGTTACTACCTTCTACCGTTGATAGCCGTTGTGGTCGGGGCGGTCTCGGCGTTGTATGCGGGGTCGCCGCGCCGGGTGGGATTCGACGCCGGTTTCGATGTCATCTGGCTGGATGAGTTTCACGGCGTCGCGTTGCTTTG
>JAVJHY011544471.1:0-11685 GCA_035593235.1 Phascolosoma agassizii | reverse complement strand
CAAGCCACTTCATTTCTCCATTTATGCCTTGCCATCACGGAATTCAATTGGCAATTTTTGACTGCTCCTCTTTTAAGCACAATTAGGGGAGTTCTGGATTACTGTACTTTCACAGAAATATCATAAACCGTTACAAGAACATCTATAAGCAAGGTAAAATCACTTTACCAAAATAGACATGAAAGCAGGAGCTGCTGAGGCGTGTTTTGTGGACAGCCCTGGGATGAAAATACCCTTATGCCGCCAAAGAATTGAAGTGGCATTACGTGTTCCCTGCTACGGGGATTTCTACCAATCCGAAAAGTGGCAAAATTCGTCGACATCATATCCATGAAAATACCCTTCAATTTGCCCTCAAGAAGGCCAGCCGAGCGTGGTGTGATGCCGAAACGGGAGAAATGCCATACCCTGTGCATCATTCGATCGCAACTCGTTTACTGCAATTAGGATATGATATTCACCCTGTACAGGGATTTCCTGGCCATGCCAATGTGAGTACAACGATGATTTATACCTATGTTCTGAATAGGTCTGGAGTAGCAGTCAAGAGTCCTGCGGATATCTAACCTAAAGCACCATTGCCGCATCCCAATGAAAATTGTGTATCCCTTACAGGAAGGAAGGTGAATTTTCGGGTTCTTAAGATGATTGCCGCAAGCTAAAATTTTATCCCTATTGGGGAAGAGATGGAAATTTATACTGTGCTTTATTCGTCCTTAGTTTTCTTGGTTTTTCTTGCAGACCTTTATGAAGAAGGGACTAAATTGAACGATAACTACCCTCTTCCCACCTCTAATAGCATTTCCTAAGGCTGTCAGCTATATCCTCTTTAAAAGTAAAGGCAGACATCGAGAAGCGGCCAGTAGGGCTTGACCAATCGGGTGCGAAACAAATAAAGCCACATCATCCTCGCCTCACATAGGGCTAATCCCCCCCCCTCAAAAGCTCACAATATGAGCCCATCAAAGTCATAATAGACACCTTTATTCAAAAAAACAGCCTTTGATGTTTCCAAAAATCTCTGTAAAACAGTTTATATATATTTTGAGAGTATCTATACAGGTATTTGCTGCTTAGGATTTCCACAAAATTAAAGGCTTATCGTAAAATTTCATAGAATCGTTGGGGTTTGACCTTGTAAATACGTCCCTTTGATTTGAGAGAGCTTTTAATTTTATGGTAGAACGTAAAAAAAAATGGCAAAAAAATGGCAAATGCTCCCCGCTAAGACAAATAGGTGCCATACGGTATGAAAAAAGGGAATTCTATCAAACCAATAAAACAAAACCCCAAAGGAATAAATTAAGCCGCCGGCAACTACCCACATTAAACCTGCTAATGGGACATTGAGAAACAACGGTTTTATTGCGATAATAACGAGCCACCCCATAGATAAATAGAGGGCAACAGAAAAACCCTCATATCTACCGGTGTACGCCATTTTGAAAAAGATTCCGAGAAGTGCTAGTCCCCAGACTAAGCCGAACAACGTCCATCCCCAACCACCTCTCAAACTTACGATCGCGAATGGGGTATAAGAACCTGCTATCAATAGGTAAATTGCACAATGATCGACAATTTTTAAGATGCGCTTCGCTCGCGGGTTGCGGATGCTATGATATAACGTTGACGCCAAGTATAATATAACCAGTGTCGTGCCATAGATACTGCAGCTAACTATATGCCAAGCAGTACCATGCAAGCTAGCAAATACCACCAGAACGGACAAACCAGCAATGGCCAGCCCAAGGCCGACCCCATGGGTAACGCTATTTGCGAATTCTTCTTGCAAACTTCTGGAATCAACCTGCGGTGTCATTTGTCAATCTACCGTGATGGTGCCAATCTGTTTCTTAAACCAAATAATCATTGGCTATACCTTATCATAAAGTTGGGTTGAAGTCAATTAAGCAACAGGCAGCACCAGCACTGAAGAATTTTGAAATTTCACTAACATCTCCTAGCTTTCGATGTTGAAAACTGACGTTGGCATCAGAACTTTTACATTAAGCTGCAAAACCTCAACCATCACATATATATCCGATTTCCACTGAATTAATTATAGGGATTTTCGTTTTCTAAAAAAAGCGACATTATGAAACACAATATTGCGAGATTAAAACCTTTTGATCAAGAGGTTGAATAGAACTCTGATAATAGTGTGCCTGTTTCTTATTTTCATAACGCGGAGTTTTCCTTATTTAATATAGACTTTAGGAATAAGGGTCTAATAATCTAAAATGATGGATTGCAGTGTAGAAATAAAGACCTCTATTTCTCCAGGTTGGTTCTGAAATCCGAAACTAATTCTGAGTGAACCATAGGCAGACTCATCTGATAACCCCATGGCCTTTAAGACCCGACTAGGCGACTTCGATTCTGCAGAACACGCGCTTCCTGTACCGACAATGATATTTTGTTCACCGAGCATCCTCATGAGTACCGCTCCCTGGTATTTTGGTAAGCTAAAGTTCAATATATAAGGCGAAGCATCGGTAGGAGAATTGATCCTAAATTTCATTTTCTGGCCATCTCCGTCTCTCAGGGAATTTAATGATGTTCTCAGCTTTTGATTTAAGTGAACAACCTTTTGCCACATTTTCTTTTGCATAGAAAGGCATGTCTTGGCAGCTAAGGTAAACCCGATTATTCCTGGTCCATTTAGGGTTCCCGAGCGAATATTATCTTGCTGACCGCCGCCCTCCATAATCGGTTCTAATTTTCTACCGATATTCCGAATAATTAAGGCTCCAACACCATTTGGACCATGAAGTTTGTGACTCGATAACGTCAAAAAATCGATCCGCGCGGCTTCCCATGGGATTGGCATTTTTCCAAAAGCTTGGCTCGCATCAACATGGAGTTTTGCTCTTGGTGATCTTTGCTCCATAACCTGCCGTATATGCTCTAAATTTTGGATAACACCAGTTTCATTTTGAACATATCCCAAGGATACTAACCGTGTTTCTTTGCTTAGAAGGTCTTTTAGGTTTTCTAGGTCTATACCGCCGTTTAATCTAATCTTAACCCAGGAGACGCTAACCCTTCGCTGTTCAATTCTTTTTAAAAGTATATATACAGATGCGTGTTCAATAGGAGAGGAGACGACTGAAAATTTTTCCTTTTCCGAAAAAGCCTGCAAATAACCGGTTATTGCTAGATTATTAGACTCAGTTCCACCACTAGTCCACACAATTTTCGCATCGGTGTTCTGGATCCCGAGTTGTTTTAATAAATCCTCCTTACACCTTTGGATTTGCTTGTGCACTTGAAATCCCAATTTGTGGTTGGCGCTCGAATTCGCATAATACATATCTAATATTTCTTTATATTTATTACTGACATCGGGAAAGACAGGACTAGCAGCCGCATTATCAAAGTAGATCATTGTCTTATCCCCTTTTTGGAATTATTCGGAGTACACGATACCTTTAGGAGTACTATAGGACTATGAATAAGCATAACCGATTATGGAACATCTTAATAGATCAGGATGAAATCGAAAAAAGAGTGCAAATTTTAGCTGATCAAATTAACGCTGATTACGATAAAAAGTCATTAATTGTAATCGTTCTTTCCAACGGTGCTATTATTTTTGGTGCGGATTTGGTCAGAAAGATTTCGGTACCAATGCAGTTTGATACATTTTCTATTTCATCATACGTTGGAACTCAGAGTACAGGTAAAATAACATTTAATACCAAACCGAAATTGAAAATTAAGGGTAGGAATATTTTAATTTTAGATGATATCGTTGACACTGGTACCACCTTATCGGCAGTACATAAATATCTGGAAAAATTTCATCCGACGACAATTAGAAGTTGTGTATTAGTCCGGAAAAAAGATGTTCCTAACGCAAGTTATACGCCGAACTATATCGGATTCGATATAGACAATCACTTTGTCATAGGTTATGGATTGGACTATAATGAAAACTATCGTAATCTTCCATTTATTGCGATTGCAGATCTTGGTATTCTATCCAGTCAATAGTTCTGCTTAATTATAGGACATATGACAGTGGGCATGATACATAATTTTTTCTACCAAACTATTTATTTCCTCTATAATTAAGGTAATTGAAATGATTTTTTATGGCTAATTATTGGAGCACAATTTTAGAATGGTTTCAATTCGCCATCCAGATTGGGTTATTAACCATAATAATCTATATGGCGCTTCTCTTTATGAAGGGAACACGAGCTGAACCTATTTTAGTTGGGATGGTTATAACGTTGGTTAGCGGTTGGTTTTTATCTCAATTTTTTGGCTTGGAGGTTATAGAATGGATTTTAGCTAAGCTCCCTGCGCTTATGGTATTTGCTATACTTATCATATTCCAACCGGAGTTAAGGCGCGCATTTGCTGAAATCGGAACCAATCCCCACCGACTGATTCATACGAGTAAAAACGAGGCTGACACTATCGATGCCCTCGCAGAGGCAGCGTTTAGTCTTGCAGGTAAACACATTGGGGCTTTATTGGCAATCGAGCGAGATATTGGGCTTAGACCCTATTCGGAAGCTGGTGTCAGAATCAACGCCCCAGTTTCCTCGGAACTATTAATAACAATTTTTTATCCCAACACCCCATTACATGATGGCGCCGTCATTATAAAGGACGGAATAGTAGTCTCCGCCGCATGTTTTTTTCCTTTAACTCAAACACAGATCAGTCGAACAATGGGAACAAGGCATAGAGCTGGTATCGGAATAACCGAAGAATCCGATGCTGTAGTCATCATAGTCTCCGAAGAAGATGGAAATGTGAGCCTAGCCAACCGCGGACGTCTGGTAAAGGATATAAGTAAAGAACGACTATGTCGTCATTTAACGAATTATCTTTTAAAGAAAAAATCAGGCAATATTTCGGGAACCCAGTCAATTGAAAAAATTGACCGGCTAGCTCTTCTTAAGGATCTACGAATTTTCCGAAAAATGCGTTCATAATTTTTAAATATCACTAGGGAAATTGGCCGCTATTCTGGGTTCCAATTGGCCGCTCATAAAACAATCTAAAAAAGGTAACATGTAATGAACTTACCCTCGTTGATCAGCGCAGACTGGGCAAGAAAACTAGTCGCTTTTCTCTGTGGGTGTTTAATCTGGTATACTGTTCACAGGCAGATTCAAGAAAAACAGGTTTTTCGAGATATTCCTTTGATTCTCAAACATCCGGAAAACTTAACCTTAACCCAACAGGATTTACCCAAAATCAATATCACACTCAGGGGACCCAAAAGACGATTGAATTCGGTTACTAATGCGGATATCAAGGTAACCGGCCAGATAAGCGACCAAGTAACTGGTGGCGGTTACTACACCATACTTCTAAGAGATAAGAATGTTGATGTACCCCGAGGTATAAAAATTGATAATATCCAGCCAAATTCTTTCCAGGTTCACATCGATACCATCCTGAATAGAGAGATTCCTATTCGGTGTCGATTTACAGGTCAGTTACCAGAAGGTTATGATAGGAAAAGTGTTTTCTTCGTCCCCAAAAACGCGCAAATCGCTGGGCCCTCGAAAATTGTTCGACGAATAAAAGAGATTCGTACGGAGCCGATTGAATTAGACCAAACTATTCAGGACGACTTTGAAATTGAAGTGCGACTGGAGACGATTAGAAATGTGACAATTATTCCCGAATCGATTCAGGTTACTGTCGAACTTTATAGAAAATTCGATAGTAAACTATTCGGAAATCTGGATTTACTTGTAATAAGCTCCAGAAGTACGGATTTTTATGTTGAAAAATTTATAAATCCAACATTGTCAAAAGTGGAAGCTGTTTTAAGAGGGCCAAAATCAACGATAGATATTCTTACAAGTTCGTCTCTCCGTGCATTCATTGATATCTCGGATATCTCGGTATTCGGCTCCTATCGACTACCAGTGCACTTATGGGTAGATGCTAATGATTGTTCGGTAGTCGAAATTAAACCGATGATTGTTGAAGCAAAAATCAACAGACGTCCTAAATAAATGCTAATTGAGGTGTTGCATATCTATTTTTTTGCCCCCTAGGGAAGAATAGACGGACTTGCTTCGATGCAGTGCTAACCTCCTAAGGTATCGATTAGCTTGATCAACGGTAAAAATAAGGCGATAACAATTCCACCGACGATAACAGCCAGGCAAACAATCATAATCGGTTCGATTAGAGAAGTTAGCGCTTCCACCGTGCGATCGACCTCTTCTTCATAGGTAATGGCAATGCGATTCAACATATCTGGTAATGCACCAGTCTCTTCTCCAACCTCTATCATACTGACCACCATACCTGGAAAAACCTTAGTTGATTCCAGAGGTCGAGTAATTCCTTCGCCTTCTCTTACAGAGTCATGGACCGTTTGAACGGCACTCGCAATGACATTGTTACCCGAGGTATCCCTCGTGATCAGTAATGCATTCAATACCGAAACCCCTGAGCTCATTAACGTCCCAAGCGTTGAACAAAATCGGGCTACGGAAACTTTAATAACTAATCCGTTTATTGGTGGAGTTTTAATCGAGAGTAGATCGAAAAGATACGCTCCTTGTTTTGTCTTTAAAAAATATTTGAAGGCAAAGATTATGACGACGATTCCCACAACCCCATGTATGGCTTTCGTCTGCATTGCATGACTAATCGCCATCACAAACTGAGTTAAACCAGGAAGAGGTTCTCCAGCAAGCATTTCATCGAACATCTGCGCAAACTTAGGTACGATAAATATCATTAGTCCAGAAGTGATCGCTAGAGCAATAACCAGAACAGCTATTGGATAGGTTAAGGCTGCTTTAACCTTAGATTTAAGTTTTTGAGATTTCTCCATAAACTCCGCAAGTCGATTAAGCACTGCCTCCATCGCCCCGGAAGCTTCTCCCGCTCGTATCATGTTTACGTAGAGTTTATTAAATGATTTTGGATGCTTTGCAAGGGCTTCTGAAAAAGTTGAGCCACTTTCTACGTCGGTAGCAACCTTTCCAAGAATACTATTTAGCGGTTTGTCCTTCGCCTGCTTCTCGAGCGTTCTTAATCCCCGCAATAGCGGTAGTCCAGCATCAAGCAGGGTGGCCATTTGTCTGGTAAATTGACAAAGCAGTTTAGTCTTTATTACGGGAGTACCAATTGTTAAATTTAAATTAATACCCCCTTTCTTCTTTCCGCCGGACCGGGCCCGAACACCTTTTTTTTGTGATTGTCCTGCTTTATCCTCGGATATACTTGTTGGAAAAAGGCCCTGTTCCTTCAGTTTGGATGATGCTTCGTTTTCACTATCAGCATCAATTGCTCCTTTCTGTTCCTTCCCCTGGCCGTCCATGGCAACATATTTGAAATTAGGCATAGGATTCCTCCACCTCTAAAGAATTGCGCTCAATTGGAACAAATAGAGTTTGAAGTAACATCTTAATTTTCATTTAATTTAGAAAAATCAATCTTAACATTAATGTCTTAATCAAAGTTAGTCTTAAGAATATCATTGTGCAAAAATATCCCACCTTAAACAAGCTTCAAGCCCTCTGGAAAACTTCCCTTATATTAGGTAAAGAAGAGAAAAATCTCTTTAGAATGGCGAAAAAGACACTTTTTTATCAACAAACCATCCTATTTGCCCGTTCCCTGCAAAGTTTGAATGATATCCTGTGGATCCTTACACTTGGTAATGAGCTCTCCATAGGAGATCGTTCCTTTTTGATATAAGCTCATAAGATGCGCGTCCAAGGTATTCATTCCGAATTTAGCTCCTGTTTGAATATCAGAAGTAATCCGATATGTTTTACCATCCCTGATTAAAGCTCTAATAGAAGGAGTGCTAATCATTATCTCAAATCCAGCAATGCGACCGGGTTTGTCCGCTCTCGGCATAAGCGTTTGAGAAATAACCGCTACTACAGACACAGCGAGCTGTGTTCTAATTTGTTCCTGCTGGTTAGTTGGAAATGCGTCGACAATACGATCAATGGTTTCTGCTGCTCCGGTTGTATGTAAGGTGCCGAAAACCAGGTGTCCTGTTTCAGCCGCCGTTACCGCTGCTTGTATAGTCTCTAAATCACGCATCTCACCAACCAGAATGACATCCGGATCTTGTCTTAAAGCCCTTTTCAACGCTTCAGCAAAAGATGAAACATCAACGCCTATTTCACGCTGGGTAACGACACTTCGTTTATGTTCATGATAAAATTCGATGGGGTCTTCTATGGTTATTATATGGCAATCTCGTTCTTGATTGATCACATTTACCATAGAGGCAAGCGTGGTCGATTTTCCGCTACCTGTAGGTCCTGTAACTAACACAAGGCCTCGAGGCCGAAATAATAAATCTTTTATTGCCATGGGAAGTCCGATTTTCTCAAGCGTTAACTTTTCATTTGGAATAACTCTCAAAACCATCCCAACATGGCCCTTTTGCTTTAGCACACTAACCCGAAATCGAGCTTGATCACCATAAGCAAAGCCGAAATCTATTCCACCCTCCCGCCGCAGCTTCTGCTGGTTTTCCTCAGAAGTTACAGATCTCATTAAATATTCAGTATCTTCACCCCGCAGGGGGTCTGTATCAAGATTAACTAGACCACCCCCTAACCTGAGAGTAGGGGGGACTCCAACCGCTATATGAAGGTCGCTTCCACCCTCGTCCAAAATTAATTGGAGCAGGTCATTCATTTCGATTGCCATAAGTCGTCCTCTCTCCTCAATGTTAATAACAAACTAAATTGCCCCCAAAAACGTGTTAATAAAATATAATCCTCTTATTAACCCTCAATTTATCAACATAGGCAACGTACCTTATAGTCGTTAATAAAAACAAGATACATAAATTACTAACAAATTAACAAGCCTTTATAATAATTCTTTTATATATTTAAAATAAAAATAAATATAATAAATATAACTAGTAGGAAAACTTTAGATAAACGAGAAGGTTAAGATCCAACTCCTTGTTGACCATCCACCTTCATTAAGGCGGATGACGCCAGACGTCAATGCTACATTCCGTGGTAACATTTGGTTTCTTTGCGTTAAATTAAAGCGAATGATCGCATGCTACTGTTAAATAATTATATGCTCGATATCGTCTTGAAAATTCCCTCTTGGTATTCGACTATAATTGAACTAGTAAAAAAACAGAAAAATCGATGAGTTGTTTATATCAGAGGAATTTATGCAATGAAAATTAGGGTGTCTACAAAAAATCTTGTTAGCAGTTTACGAAAAATCCTTAGTGTTGTTAGTACTCGTTCAACCCTACCGATTTTAAATAACATTTTACTTTCTGCCCATGATAATCAACTGACATTGACGACCACAGATCTTGAGCTCAGCATTAACACTTCACTAGACGTAACTATCGATAAACAAGGAGAAACCACAATTCCAGCAAAGACCTTTGCAAGTATTGTTGCAACGCTTCCTGATGGTGAAGTTGAACTAGAGACAGATTCAACTTTAACCACGAGCATTTCTTGTGAAAGGGCGTTTTTTAAGATTATGGGGTTAGATCCATCCGAATTTCCTAAACAGATTGATGTTGATGGTGAGCAACAGATTATTTTTAACAAGCTGGAATTTGCTAAGACACTTAAGAAAGTTGGCTTCGGCGTGAGCACAGATCCAACAAGAATGGTCCTGAATGGTATTTTGCTGAGTACCCGGGAGAATAGTGTTACCAATGTCAGTACTGATGGGCGCCGTTTGACGTTGGTTGAAAAGATTCTTGACGGATCAGAAAGCCTTGCCGACTGTGATGTCGTTATACCTACAGCGGTGGTTAATGAGCTGCAGAAGCTCTTGATTGATGATGGAGACCTCACCATCAAAATAGTAGAATCCTATGCCACTTTTGTCATCGACAATACGATTCTTACTTCGAAGTTAATCGAAGGCACCTATCCAAATTACCGACAAGTAATCCCAGCCTCCTTTGAGAATTCTGTAAAGTTACCAAGAGAAGAGTTTGCAGATGTCTTAAATCGTGTATCTATCGTGGCTGACAACGATGGATCTTCAATTAAGTTCGTTCTAGAGGAAGATTTGTGTACCTTGAGTGCTGCCTCAGCTGAAGTCGGAGAAGCTAAAGAAACGCTCCAAGTCAATTATCAGGGAAAAACAGTAACCATTTCATTCAATCCAAGTTATCTGAAAGAACCGCTCAAAAATTTAGAATGTGATGAAATAACTCTTCAGTTCAACGATGAATTCAAGCCTGTTGTCCTCTTAGGAGACGAAGGGTTTTTATATGTAATTATGCCAATGCGTAGCTAAAAATCCGTTTCAACATCCTAGTATGATCCAGATGAATTATAAAGAAAATCGCTTTTTTATTGCTGATTGTACTCGCTCCGATTTGACATGTTATTGTTAATTTTGTATAGTGCTTTTGTCTATTGATTCCACCACACGAGCCTCTTTCAATTCTCTTTTGGCGGGAGATAGAAGGTTATTAAAGATCTGCTAAATTCGTTGGATTAACGTTTTACAAGATAACCAGCGGCAGCAATTTATTAATAACTTGCGATTGAATACACGCTGGTAAGAGGTTCACAAAACCAATAACTTTATTGAAAGGAACTCCAATGAAACAGCAATTTTTCTTTGGTTTGATTTTTTCCTTTGCGTTAATAACTAATTTGACGCTTACGCAGCCCATTTTTGCAAGTTCAGAAACCGAAGAAGGTTCAGGCACAGAAAAAACTCTTGAGGGCAGTGGAAAGCACCTCGGTCATGACCATGACCATGATCACGAAGGTTCAGGTACAAAAAAACATGCTGAAGGAAGCGGAACACACCAAGATCATGAAGCAATGATGGAAAAATGGAAGGAATTCGCCACGCCAAATGAAAATCATAAAGTCCTCGACGCATTCGTTGGTAATTGGGATCATACGGTCAAATGGTGGATGTCTCCCGATGCCCCGCCAGAAGAATCAAATGGGACAAGCGAAATAAAGTGGATTATGGGAGGACGTTTCCTGCAATACGTAGTTCAAGGGATGGCTAAGGGACAGCCTTTTGAGGGCATGGGAATTTTGGGATACGATAATGGTAAGAAAAAATACGTTTCTTTTTGGCTTGAAAATATGGGAACAGGAATTATGAAAGGTTCTGGCAGTTATGATTCAAACTCGAAAACACTTACAGAAAAAGGCAAATTCACCTGCCCTTTTCGCGGAAAGACGTCGTTTAGAAGTGTGACCAAAATTATCGATGCCGATCATTATACTTATGAAATGTATGCGCCAGGGTTCGACGACGGAAAAGAGTATCGTACGATGGAAATTAACTATTTGAGAAAAAAGTGAATTACTGGATCAGCATATCCCGTGCGCAGTCAGATTTTTTTAATTCTTTTGGCTCCATTTTCCTCCAACACCTTGGGTACTAATATAAAAATCCAAAAGATACTTTTACTGAGCAAAGCGTAAGGGTAGCGTGCACATTCGTCCGTAAATATACGCTAAGCGATGATAAAGAATATAAAATCCATAAAATGAACATTTTGTGGGCTAAATGTAAGCAGCAGATTTAACGCCGAAGACATCTAAAAATTTGTCTCTAAATATTTATTGCCCAATTCGTTTTTAGAGACAGTCCTTAACGTACATTTCCGCATGAGTGTGTATAGAGGGGGCGCATAAATTAAAATCCGACCATGTTTTGTGCTCATAATTTGTAGAATTCATGTCAAATCACGAT
>JAVJHY011544250.1:0-11585 GCA_035593235.1 Phascolosoma agassizii | reverse complement strand
CGAATATAATTACCCACCATGCGGTGGTAGGTCTCGCTATCTGCCATAACTAAAAGTGAGGATGTCTTTATTGCCTGACCTAAGTCAAAGATATCATTCATTGCTTCAACCCCTTAAGGGACGACTTAAGCCAATGCTTTCTTAAGTAAACCAACCACTTCGGGAGGCATCTCAGCAACAGGAACGCCAACAGCGTTCAAGGCATCTATTTTGGCTTGCGCAGTACCACTGCTACCAGAAATAATTGCGCCAGCATGGCCCATGCGTTTGCCTGGAGGTGCTGTTCTTCCAGAGATAAAGCTAACAACCGGCTTGGTCATATGTTTACCAATATACTCAGCGGCTTTCTCTTCATCGTCGCCACCAATTTCACCAATTAAAACAACAGCGTCAGTGTCTGGATCTGCTTCAAAAAGCTCAAGTAAATCAATGTATTTTGTACCAATAATGGGGTCACCACCAATACCAACACAGGTTGACTGTCCCATACCAGCTTGAGTTAGCTGATAAACAACCTCATAGGTTAAGGTCCCACTGCGTGAGATAACACCGATGCGGCCTTCTTTATGAATGTGCCCGGGCATAATACCCACTTTACAAGCCCCAGGAGCAATTAAACCAGGACAGTTAGGGCCAATCAAACGACAGCCTTGCTTTTTAACATAATCATATACTTCGGTCATAACTTGAACAGGTACGCCTTCAGTAATACAAATAATAAGAGGTATTTTTGAAGCTGCAGCTTCGAGAATTGCGTCGGGTGCAAAACGGGGGGGAACAAAAATAATTGCACAATTGGCTTGTGTTTCTTTCACTGCTTCACTGACAGTATTAAAAACAGGAACACCATCAACATCCTGCCCTTTTTTACCTGGGGTCACTCCAGCAACCACTTTGGAGCCATACTCCAACATTTGTTTTGTGTGAAAAGAACCATCACGTCCGGTGATACCTTGAACAAGAATTCGTGTGTTTTTATCGAGTAAAATAGCCATTTTGTAAGTTAGTATTTCAGTATAGGTTTGCTTGAAATACTCTCTCCTTTATCTTATGGATCAACTGAAAAGTTTCACCTTTTTAAAGATATACGTTACCATACTTTTAGGCTAAACAAAAGGATATGATACAAATTGAAACCGAAAGATCAATCAAAAAATGAATTTAACTCAGGACTAAGTCAATCACCTTGCCCAGCCTGTGGTTATCAGCTCTCAATGACTTTCTTTGAAGGGGGGAACCAACCCCTAGCAACTTTGGGATGGCCTGACTCTAAAGTCGTGGCACAAAAAATGGAGAAGCTTCCCCTTGATTTTGTGCGTTGTTTAAATTGTGGTCACGTCTACAATCGCTCTTTTCAATATCAGAATGTGCCTTATATCAAAAATCCAAACCTTATGTATAACAAGAGTCCCATGTGGCAAGCCCACATGAAAAAAATCAGCCAGCTTGTCTTAAGCTATCTTCCAGATTTGCCCACCATCCTAGAAATTGGCTGTGGCGAAGGACAACTTTTACAACTCATGGCCAACCTCCACCCTCAAGGAAAATATATTGGTTTTGATCCAAATACAAGTTTTGAATGGGCCAACGAGCAAATTCAATTGCATCAGGCTTATTTCGAACCCGCTCAAGACCTCCCTAGGTTCAAACCACAGGTTATTATCACCCGCCACGTCTTAGAGCACTTAATGAACCCCCTGGCCTTCCTCCTGAACTTGGCTTTTTTCGCAAGCCACTACGAATTGACGCTTTGGATTTTTATTGAAGTGCCTTGTATCGACAAAGCCATCCAACACCAAAGACTGGAAGACTTCTACTATGAGCACAACTCACATTTCACCTCTCAGTCATTCCGTTACTTATTAGAGCAAGTCAGTGAACATATTGAATTTATAGAAACATCTTATGGCGATGAGGTTATTTATGGCTTGGCCAAACTGAAATCAATGCATGTCCCCTTAAAAATGGCACACCAGTCAATTCACTTCCAGAACACATCAAAGAAACTTCAGGAAAAGGTAGAAACAGCCTTAGAGGAGCTCGCACAAAAAAGCACAAAAACAGCCATTTGGGGAGGCACAGGAAAATCAGCTGCCTTTATTAATTTTTTCAAAGCCCGTTTAGAAGACTTTCCTTTGGTAGTGGACTCTGATGCCGCAAAATGGGGAACCCATGTACCGGGAACAGGACAGCTTATCCAAGACAAAATGGTCTTAATCAAAGACCCTGTCGACACCATTCTTATCACCACACAATGGAGAGCAAAAGACATTGTCAAAGAAATTAAAAACGCCAAAATCCCCTATCAACAAATTCTATTAGAATTCAATGGGGAACTGGTTAACTTCGAAACAGACGAACACCCTTATTAAGGGCCACAAGCTCAAATTACGAAACGAAAAGTGCCCTATAGTTAGTCAGTTCTTATTCAGACCGTTAACGCCCTAACGACGTCCACTAAACAGAGACGTGCAGCTCTTAATCAACAGGCCAACAAAGCGATGCAAGCCCAAATGCCATTAACATCAATAAAAGCCAAAAGAGTACATATTTTGATTGTGAACAAGGCAGAGCCTAAGTGAAGACACGGAGCTGACTCCTGTCAGAGAGTATTGGCACAAAGGTTCTAACGCAAGTCTCACAGTCAAAAAACTCACTCTTTTCCGAAGAAGAAGGTGAGAGGGCGATGCAAACGCTGTCCCCAAGAATACTCATTGTGATGCCCATGAGGGTCTTCATAATAACTCAGATTTTCACCCTCTTTATAACCTAATTTCTGAAACATTTCATTCATCATACGGGTTTGTTTCAAAGTATAGGTATTGGCATCGGGTTGGTGAGCACCACATTCAAACTGCCCAATATCCATCCAAAGTTTTAAGTCACGGGGGTAAGTTTGGGCATGTTTATAGGCAATCCCATTGCCCCACCAAAAAGAAGGAGAGATCATTGCCACTTTCCCAAAGGTATCACTGTGGTGGCGGCCAATGTAAAAATTAATCAGCCCCCCTAAAGAAGAGCCCATTATAGCAGTATCATTTCGCCCTGATAGCGTTCTGTATTCCTTGTCAATAAAGCGCTTGAGTTCATCCACTAAAAAGCGCACATATTTTTTGCCATGGCCACCAGAGGGCACATCATCTTCTAGAATCATCGATGTCCAAGTGTATTCATACAGACGGGCCGGGGTATTATAAATTCCGACCACAATGATTTCATCCATTTTGCCGTCATTGATAAGCGACTCCACGGTGTCATTAACTTCCCAGGATACACCGGCGAAAGAAGTGCGGGGATCAATCACGTTGTTTCCGTCATGCATATACAAGACAGGGTATCGCTTATAAGGATTGTTTTTATAACTTGGAGGTAAGTAAACAATAATATTTCTTTCAAATTCTAAGAAACGAGAATAAAACTGACGGTGCATGCGAATATCGCCAACCAAATCAGACCGCACAGCTGTTGGCTCACGAAAAGTAATATTATAGCGGTCTTTTTCTACTTTGAGTTGTGAGGGCATCACCTCGCTGTCTTGGTAATTCACACCGTGATGACGGCAAATAAAACGGGTCAGGCGCAAAATGCGTTTGCTTAGTGATTTTTTAAAGGTAATATTTAATTGAACCATGTAGTGTCATACTTTCTTATATAGACACCGATTATAGCAGAGGTCCTCTCTTCTGTGAGGTGATAAAATACACTCTCAAAATCGGTTATCATTATCTATTCATAAAAAATAATCCCTAGGTAAAGACAATCCGGCTCATAAAAACTCAGATAAAAACCTGAATTTATGTTAAGATAAGATCTATATTCTGGATTTTCAACCTAAAAATGGCGAAGGATTGAATAAAGTATGAAAGTTAAATATGCCTGACAAGAAACCGTCAAAATATGAAGATGCCCTAAAGAAAACCCTCATGAGCCGTACCGGACAAGGGTTCAAACGTAATTTAGAGGCAGCCAGTCTCCCTGATCAACAAGCCAAAATGAGCAAGGAAGAAGCTGCTGAACTCATCTTCGACAATATCCTTAAAAAGCGCCAAGAAAAATCAAATGAAGCACAAAGCACAGCTGTTCAAGCCATGCCAGAAGAGAGCTCAAAGCCCAGCCAAATCAGCAAATCTTATGGTGATATTCTAGACGACATCCTTTGGCCTGAAGATCAGTCTCAGGTCCCAGCCCAAGCACTCGAAGAAACTCAAGTTGCAAAAGCACCTAAAATGCCTGATTACAAAAATATACTAAAAAACACCTTGGTCAAACGCACGGGAAAAGCACCAGTTAAAAAACAGCAATCAGCCCCTACGAAAACCGAAAATCTGATTCCTGTTTTCGATATACCTGAGGAACTCAGTTACGACCAAATTTTAGATGACATCCTAGGCTTTAATCAAGAAGCACAACAGGAGTCTGGTTCTGAGCACTGGGATAAAAAAAAACAACTCACAAAAACAAGTTATACCCAAAACCTAGACTCTATCTTATGGCCTCAAAACTCAGGTAAAAAAAAAACCATAATTCCGATATAAACAAAGCCAAACTCCAGCATATTTTAGCTAATTTCTTAAGACAAAATATTCAGCTCAATCACACCCAAAACCTAAAACAACAACGTCATTATTTAGAAGAAAAACACGATATCTTTCATTTGGGCTATCTACTCAAACGCCTTGAAGAAGCAAAAAGCACACTCTTTTTGGAGTTTAAACTCTGGAGAAGTCTTAAGGCGTCCGAATTCATACTTCCCCTTTTGAACCGCACCTTTATGGAAGAACACCATCAGTGTTTTCAGCAACTTTTACCGGACAAAAAGTCAGATAAACTCTTTGTCCGGTCCCTTAAGACATCCGATCAGCGTTCGGTCTTCGATCGAATGGTACAAAGCAAGTTTCAAGATGTTAGAAAACTACTACAACATAAAAAGCCACTATCTAAAGACGATATTTCTCAAGTTCAGCGTTTTTTAAGGATCAAACTGCCTGAACTTATAAAACAAAATAAAGCAGACCTCCTGGTTTTCTTAAAAGAAAGCCCAACAGACACCCCCCACCCATCCTTGGTACTCAATTTACTTTTAGATCTCTTTCAATCAGAGTCTTTCAAACAAACTTTAGCCCGTGATTCAGAGTCTAAAATAAACAGCCAGAGACAGCATTTCCTACAGGAGAAAGCCCACCTCCTATTGAGCGAAAAAGATTGGTTTCTGCCCCTCACTTTAGCCAGTATCGAATTCTTTCATGAGCGCGCTCATTTATTTCAAGACAGTGACAAGGACCTATTGAAATCAAGCTTGACTCTACTTAATGAGTGGTTGGCCTATATTCCAGATCCCGTGCTAGAACACGAACGGTTTTTAAATGCTTTGAGTTCAGTGGTAACAGGAAGAGCAAAAGCGGTTTATGAACTATCGCGACAACCTCTTATTCCCTTAAGTCAACAGGTAAAGGTACTTTATCAAAACTATCAAAATACAAACCAGTTTTTACAAGCACAAGCCAAAGACAACTATCTTGCAAAAGCTAAAAACGATCAAGAGCGGCATCAGATTCAAATCAGTAACTACACTTATGACGTCAGCCAACTCGACGGGTATACAGAACTCAAAAAACAAGAGACCACTTATACAAAAGTAAACCAACTTTACAATACTCACCTCAATGAACTCACAGAAAGCTTTCATAAACGACTCCACACACTCAACCAGCTTCTTGAAGCCAGCGAACAAGACATGAAAAGCAATAAAACCCGAATACAAGAAAAAATTAAAAATGTCCAGAATTACATTCGCGTTTCAGAACACCGTGAACACAAGAAAAAACCATTGTTTTTAAAGTTCAAAAAAATTGTTCCAGCTATTTTAGAAGGGGCAAAAGAAGAGTTAATTGCTGCATTCCCCCCCGAAAATGCCAGTGAGAAACAACTGTACCAACAGGCTTTTTACCGTGCAAATCAAACCATTCAAGGGTTAAATCAGTCTAAGTCTAGCGTAAAGTACAATTTAAAACAAATCTTTGAGCCTGAGCCCAATACAGATGAATTTGCAGCCTGCTTGCACCGGTTTTTAGAGGACTTTTATGCCTTAGAAACTCACATCCAAGATTCTCAAGCCTTTGAATTTTTAAGTCAAACACTTGCTATTTTCCCCTATGTACTTAATAGCACCCAATTTTACGCCATTGACCCCATTGAGAATGCGGAAGACAGAATTGGATGTATTTTAGGGTATTTGAGTGCCATAGAATATAAAAAAGTACTCAAAGATTTAAAATACGTACAGGTTAGCTTTGATTTTGACACCCTGTACAATTTGAGTTTGGCTTATTTTATTTTAGAGGCTGCAAAGCGCCAACCACAGGCCCCATTTCAAAAGCTTTATAATGGGGCCATTTTAAAAGCTTGGGACACTCTTTTAAGCTATTGTTTGCCTATTGGAAAAGGCAAGCACAACCTTCTTTGGAACCCTCTCGCCATTTTGCCTTATGATTATACACATCCCCAAATGGACTCATTACTTTCTGAAAAGTGGATTGTAACAGACAAGAGTATTGCTCAAGAAGACAATTTAGACTTCGATGATCAAGAGTATAGTTCCCCTCCTTCTCAAAAACCAACTCAACATAAAATGTCGATTAAACAATTCGATGTGGTTTCTGAATATAACGAATATGAAGATGATGCCGATGTCTACGATGCAGAAGAAATCAATGAATTAGATGAGAACGTGCGCACCACAAGCAGAGATATTTATCGAAAACACAAACCCAAGAAAAACGTGCACCAATCAACCTCTTCTGAAACTGGGCATAAAATCCCCAGTTATCATAAATCTGAAAAATTTCAAATGTATAACGCCCCAACAAGACGCACTGTCCAAGCCTACCCCTCACCAGATGCGATCAACTTGGACGACGATGAACTATTTAATTTAATGGGACAAACCCAAATGAAACCCTCACCAAGCTTGTCTTTAAATGACTTGGGTGATTATGACGATGCCCCTCTTGAGCGAACACGCATTACCCATAAAAAACCAGACCCCACATTCAAAAAGCCCCCCTCAGATACAGCAACAAAGAAAAAGCGCTGGCTCGAAGTCACACCCTCAGCAGAAGAATCCGGCTATTATGAGAATTTAGCGGACGATGTGCTCTCCAACAACAAAAAACGCACATCATCTCCTCAGAATACTGAAATTAAAAACTATAATAGCCTTGTCAATGACATTTTAAAAAACAATCAAATGAATCAAGACGATGCCTTAGATACATCACAAACATTTACAGGGTTTAACCCCAAAGATCGAAAATAAAACATCAGGTTCTCTTTTGTTTTATCATCAAAGTGCCGAAAGGCAAGACTTTCTATACTTTTCTTACAACCAAGTAGCAGCCCTGCGTTATAATGTCATAAACACCTTTTTAGGAGAATTTAAATATGTCAATCAATCACGTTTTTGTTGCCGGTGGTGGATTAATGGGTGGGGGCATTGCCTACGCTATAAGTGTCATCGCAAAACAAGAAGTCACAATTTATGATATTTCTGAAGAGGCCATTCAAACAAGCCAAAGAAAACACAATAAACTGATTACAAAACTAGTCAGTAAAGAGCGGATAAGCCAAGAAGAGGCTGAGGCCAGTTTAAAACGCATTCATTTCACAACCGATTTGGGGCAGGCCGCACAAGCCCAGCTGGTCATCGAAGCCATTCCTGAAAAGCTGCATTTAAAACAAAACCTATTTAAAAAGCTTGATGAGATTTGTCCTGCCGAAACCATTTTTGCAAGCAATACATCGTCTTTGCCCATCACCAGTATAGCCAGTGTGACCCAGCGGGCAGATAGATTTATTGGTATGCATTTTTTCTCACCTGTTCACATTATGAAATTACTCGAACTCATCAAAGGGCTTGAAACATCAGAAGAAACATATCAAGCCATGCACTCTTTTGGAGAAAACCTTGGGAAAACAGTCATCGTTGCCAATGACTTCCCAGGTTTTATTACAACCCGTATTGGTATGGTCTTGCTCAATGAGGCTATGTTTACCCTAATGGATGGGGTGGGCACAGCAGAAGACATTGATGCAGGAATGAAACTCGGGTTTAACCACCCGATGGGTCCATTGGCCTTAGCTGATGCTGTGGGCCTCGATGTCTGTTTGTCAGCAATGACCACCATGTTTGAAGGGTTTGGAGATCAACGTTCTCGGACCGGAAAAGGCTTCTATACATATTAATTTAAAGAGAGCAGACTATGAATCAAGATCTCCACACTGCACATATGCATCAAACGCTAACACTGGCTGAGAATGGGTTTATTCAAATTGCACCTGCCGCCTTTCGAGGGGCTTTGCTCACCCAAGGAGAAACTGTTGTTGGATCTGGCTACCTTGCCAATAGAGACGCAAAAGCACCTGAACTGCATGCAATCAGAGCAGCGGGTTCTCAAGCAGAGGGGGCAAGTCTTTATTTAAATTTAGAACCCCGTTTTGGCCCCTCTGATGGGGTTGATGTGGTGTCGGAAATCATTGCGGCTAAAATCAAAAAAGTCATTATTGCCATGTCTGATCCCAACCCCAATGTCTCAGGAAAAAGTATTCAGCAATTGAAAGACGCTGGCATCGAGATACATTTAGGCACCCTAAATAAAGAAGCCCGCCGCCTGAATGAAATTTATGTTAAAGATGCCAGCACGCGCAGACCCTTTATACATATGTTAAGCGCCATGTCCTTGGATGGGAAAATTGCAACCGAATCAAACGACAGTCGAAACATTACGGGACCAGAAGCAAAAGAGTACGTTCATAAACTGCGGGCCCGCTATGATGCTGTAATGGTCGGAGTCAATACCATTTTAGAAGACAATCCTCAATTAAGATGTAAATCATTAAGAGGCTGTGATCCTTGGCGAATCGTCATTGATAGCGAAGCAAAAACCCCACTCAACTCAAAAGTATTTCTCCGGTCAGACCCCAAAGACCCCCGTCCCCCCGTTTTAATTGTGATTGGATATGGTGCCCATGAAGAGCGCCTTAAATCAATGCGCCAATTGGGAGCCGAAGTGATTCAGTGTCCTGATGAAAATAGCCCCCGAGTTGATCTATCTAAATTACTCCCTTTGCTCAATAAAAGGGGCATTACCAGTATTTTACTTGAAGGGGGAGGCACATTAAAGGCATCGGCTTTGACCGCTGGTATTGTCGACAAGGTCAGCTTTATCGTGGCCCCTAAAATTATCGGGGGATCCACAGCCAAAACCCCTGTTGAAGGAGAAGGGGTATCCTTTGTCTCTGACGCTTTAGAAATTGAAGGCATGGAAAACCGTCTTCTAGGACAAGATATGCTCATTGAAGGTTATTTAAAATAAGCCAAATATTGAATTAAATATGGAAAAGCAGACACCCAATGGTTACACCAACAAAGCAAGTTATTCAGGCCTTTCAAAATAAATACTCATTTCCCTTAGATGGGTTTCAAATCCAAGCTGCGGAACAGCTCTTAGAAGGCCGTTCCGTTCTCGTTACAGCTCCCACAGGGGCAGGGAAAACAATTGTTGCTGAGTTTGCAATTTTTGATGCCGTTGACCGCAAATTACAGGTCATTTATACCACCCCACTCAAGGCACTAAGCAACCAAAAGTACAGAGACCTTATTGAACAATACTCAGAAAAAGAAGTTGGGTTAATCACTGGGGACATCTCGATCAACTCTCAAGCCACCGTGGTGGTCATGACAACGGAGATTCTCAGAAACATCCTCTATCAAAACCCCAAACGCCTCGACTCAGTTCTCTATGTCATTGTAGACGAATGTCACTATATGAATGACGTGGATCGGGGCACAGTCTGGGAAGAAATTATGATTCATACACCATCTCATGCCTTGTTCGTAGCCCTGTCTGCCACAATAGCAAACGCTGATGAATTGAGCTCTTGGATTTCATCAATCCACAATGAAATGCGAGTGATTTCACACACTGAGCGCCCCGTTCCCTTAAACCATTTCTATTATCATGAGGGCAATATATACCCCATTTATAATACAAAAAATAAAATGAATAAAAAGTTGATTAAGATTTCAGCCAGACAGAAAGAACTGCGTCAAAGAAACCGCCAACTGAAAAGAGATGGGCATAAACCAAAACACAAGCAACTGCCATCTGAAGAAAAAGTCATTCGCATTTTAGCTGAACAAAATATGCTGCCTGCCATTTATTTCATTTTTAGTCGCCGAAATTGTGATGAAGGGGTCAAGCAATGTTTAGAAGCTCAACTGGACTTGACCACCAAAGATGAGAAGGCAGAAATTAAAGCGGCCATTGAAGCCCTGCTAGAAACCCATCCCAGCCTATTAAAAACAGGGCCTTCAACAGCCAATTTATTAAAAGGCCTCCCGATGGGCATCGCATCTCACCATGCTGGGCTCGTTCCGGCACTCCGTCACTTGGTAGAAATTCTTTTTCAACGCAATTTAGTAAAAGCTGTTTTGCCTGCCAGAACCACTGTCATTAGCAGCCTATCTAAACGCACTGATGTGGGGCACCGCAACCTCACACCCAACGAGTTCTCTCAAATGACAGGCCGTGCAGGACGTCGGGGAAATGATGATGTGGGATACTGTGTGGTTATTGGTCATATTCATCAAACCCCTCATCAAACTTGCGATATCATAGAAGGAAAATTCAATCCCATAGAAAGCCATTTTACGCTTTCGTACAATATGGTTTTAAACCTGCTTAGACATTCAGACCGAACAGAGGTTCGCAATATCTTACAGCGCAGCTTTGGGCAATACTTAAGCAATAAAGAAATGATCAATTTAAGTCTTCAACTGGAACGAAAGAAAACAGACTTAGAACAAATCAAACCCTCTCCAGAAAGCAAAAGCTATATTCGCCACTTGCGCTCTCAAATTCGCCAGTATCAAAAGCAAATGAAGCGTCAGAGAGAGATTTACCTCAAAGAGTTTGAAGCATTAACCCGCGTTCTTCAGTACTTCAAACGCATTAAGCCTGTTCAGAAACGTTGGGATATCACCCCTTTGGGAGAAATGACCAGCTATATACGGGCACAAAATGATTTATTAATTTCAATGGCTTTAGAAATGGTTGATTTTGAACCCCTGAGTCCAGTTGAAATCGCAACAGTCTTCTCAACCTTAGTTTATGAGCCACGGCGCACCATGAAAACGGATCTCTCTCCTTGCTCAAAACAAGTAAAAAATGTTTTCGGCGAATTGGGACAATTGGCTGATGACTTACATTATGTTCAAGGCACCGAAAGTATTCGGATGTCCATTTCGGTTGAGGTTGGGTTTGCACCCATTGTGGCACTTTGGGGCAGTGGAAGCAAATGGCAGACCCTATTTAAATTCACAGAAATGTCAGATGGAGATGTGGTCCGTTCAATGCGACAACTGATCGACCTCTTAAGACAACTCGAGTTAATCCCCTTTATGCCCGATGAGTTTAAGGCAAAGATCAAAGAAGCTTTACCTTTGATTGACCGTGATTTAATTCAAATCGTGATGTAATTCGTCCCATGTACTTTACACTTCAAGTGGGGTTTGTTAATATAGATGA
>JAVJHY011544139.1:0-11690 GCA_035593235.1 Phascolosoma agassizii | reverse complement strand
GACGAGGGCGAGATTGTGGAACACGCCAAACCGACAGAGTTCTTTGACAATCCTGAAAATGAGCGCACTCGAGCCTTTCTTGATCAAATCCTTAGTCATTGAAATAACACATCCTGAGCTGCCCTGCACCCAGATTAGAATTATTTCGATTCTTCTTTAAGGGCATGAGTCACCGCTTTGGCAATTTGCACGTCCTGCACAGCAACACCAGTTAGATCTGCCACAGTAATTTGATCCTCTGAAACTCTGATTCGGTTGCTACTTTGTATGGCACTGCCAAGTTCAACAACCTGGCTCATTTCCAGGTCACCTGTTAACAACGCCTGGTAGATTTCACCACGCTCTTGACATTGGGTTAGGCTGTCTGCCACCACAATATCTGCTGTGTGAAGAATTTTCGAATCCAGCTCCTGCTTTAGCGCGGTGTCAGAGCCAATCGCAGTGATATGGGTTCCAGATTTTATTTGATCTACCTGGATCAGTGGTGTGGTAGATGGGGTCGTCAACAAAATCAGGTTGCTGGCATCGGTTACATGGCTTGAATCAAGCGTCGTCTGCACATCGTATCCATCCGTCTCCATATCTTTCCTGTAGGCGTCCAGACTAGCTTTAGAACGCCCCCATACCATGACACGTTTGCAATCGGTAACGGATTTCAAGATCTGCACCTGCATTCTGGCCATTGTCCCTGTCCCGAATACACCTATCGTAGTAATTTTTTTAGGCGCCATGTAGTTGGCGACAATTTCGCCCGCGATGGCAGTTCTTACGTTTGTGAGGAAACCTTCGTCTAGCAAAATAGTTTCCAGAACACCCGTTTTCTGTGAAAAAATCAACATTAGACCGGAACCTGAAGGTAAGTTGACCTTTACATTTTGATAAAATCCGGCTGCAATTTTGATGACATAATAATCGTCTCCCTTTATATACCCATACTTGATATGCGCATCACCTGGAGGATCCTCGAATATCAACTCACCTACGGGTGGCACGACTACTTCGTCATTCGAATACGCGATAAAACCTTTTTCAATTTCCGTTGAAAAACTCATTGTCGCAACAGCCTGCTTGATTTGATCAAGCGTGTATATATTTGTCATCTGCATCTCATGTTAAAGCACACTAGTGACATGATTTCCAAGTGGAAACCTGTCTGGATTAGTATTCTAGACGAGTTTAATTCATGTGCTCGAAACTAATGACATTTTGATCTGCCTAAATTACCTACATCAATGCTTTAACTCACTGTTTTGTCAGTGTACAGTTACGCTTATAATACTGAATTGTCCTGAATCATCGTAAAATTATTGCGCGGAGAAAGATGTATGACTGCTGCCCAGTTTGTCGACCATGCGAACCGCCTGGCCGATATTTCCCGTGCAATTATTCGCAAAGAAATTTATCGCCCTCGGGAGGTAACCGTTAAATCAGATGCTACACCAGTCACTCCTACCGACAAAAAGGTAGAGCTTGCACTGCGTGCCGCTATTGAACAAACGTATCCCGAGCATGGGATTGTTGGAGAGGAGTACGACGAAGTAAACCCAGATTCAGATTATGTTTGGGTACTGGATCCAATTGATGGCACTATGGCGTTTATTGCTGGACTGCCAACGTTCAGTACTTTGATCGCACTGACTTGGCGAGGCTCCCCAATACTCGGAGTCATGGATAGCCCTATCACCATGGAGCGATGGATAGGCGTAGATGGGATTGGCACAACGTTAAATGGAGAAACTATTCGGTCACGCTCCTGTAGATCTTTAGGAAGTGCCTTCGCGCATACAAGCTCACCTCTCTACTTTGAATCAGCAAGTGATATTGCGGCATACGATCGAATAAAAAAAGAAGTGCAATTTTTGATCTTTGGCGGGGGGTGTCATGCTTTTGGGCGGGTGGCACACGGCTATATCGATGTGGCATTTGAAACTGCCCATGACATACATGACTACCTGGCCTTGGTGCCTATCATCAATAACGCTGGTGGTATCATTTCCGATTGGCAGGGTAACCCTCTAACACTATCATCAGGACCTCGATTTCTGGCTAGCGGCGATCAAGAGGTTCATAGTGTGGCAATGCTAATTCTAGGTGGTTGAAGATGATACAAGGCTTGAATATTTACTTCTATCTCCCGTTATACCGAAGAAAGCACAACCAACACGAGTAGACATTTGATGATGTACAAAGAGCCGTGGTCAAAAAAACACAAAAAGGTCACGGATGGATTGAAATACAATTTCTCCAACTCATTTTCCGAACCTCTCACCAGCGAAGAATTGAAAAACTATTCTTTGGCGAGAGATGATGGAAAATTGGTTGATGAGTATTACAAGCACTCGTTAGGTTACACACCCAACGGCGGTAGTCTCGATCTGCGTGAAGAGGTGGCCAGAATTTACGGTACACAAATAAGAGCTGACAACATTTTAATTTTTGCCGGTGGGCAAGTTGCCTTGCAAACAGCTGCATACGCTGTTCTGGATAAGGACAGCCATAGCATCGTTTTTACGCCTGGCTATCAATCAGTCCAACAAGCGCCAGAACATGCACTCAGTCAAACAACCAAAATCAAGCTGTATGCAGAAAATAAGTGGCAAATTGATCCGGCAGTAGTTGAAAAATCGATCAAGAAAAATACCCGATATATCGTGACTAATGAACCCTTTAATCCTGCCGGCACGGTTATGAAATCTGATGTCCAACAAGCATTGGTAGACATTGCTCGGAAGCACGATATCATCATTTTGTGTGATGAAGCCTATCGACTAATGGAGCACAGTGAAAATGACAGATTACCAGCAATGGCTGATATATATGAAAAGGGTATCAGCGCGTGCACCATGTCAAAACCCTGGGGAGCCTGTGGTATTACTATTGGCTGGCTTGCACTACAGGACCTGGAGCTAAAACAAAAACTTGTGGATGTTCAATATTTTGGAACCGCATGTCCGAGCAGAGCTAGTGAAATTCAGGCCATTATGACCTTACGGGCCAGCGATATCATTCTGAAGAAAAATTTGCAGATTGTTCAGAAAAATCTTCGGCTACTTGATCAATTTATGGATAAATATGTGGATTTATTTGAGTGGATCCGGCCTTCAGCAAGCACAGTTGCATTTGTGAAATTCAAAGGCCCGTTCTCCTCCGCAGAGCTTGGCGATCAGCTAGCCAAGGATGGAATATCGATAAAACCAGCCTATTGTTTTACAGATGATGTCAGTGAATATAGGGACTACTTCCGAATTGGCTTTGGCGAAAAAGTAATGCCGACGAGATTGGATGCACTCATTCGTTTTATCGAGAAGAACAAAGATAAATGGTAGCTTGCTGCCCATATTCATGGAAATTCTCTGTAATGTAAAACAATCCTTAATAACACAGGCAAATCGGCTCGATCTATTGTACCCATCAAAGCATTAATCCCCAAAGAGAATAGTTAATGGAAAAGAGTCTTTTTAAGTTCATCTGGAAATACTCGAAAAGAAATCAGCTCATTCTATTGCTGGTCACTCTTCTGACTTTCCCGATTTTGTATGTATCACTTGAGCTGCCTAAGCGCATCATCAATGATGCGATTGGTGGGACTGACGAAGATATAATTTTTCTGGGAATTTCGCTCACTCAGATTCAGTTTCTACTAGTTCTGTGCGCCGGATTTCTTCTGGCGGTTCTGATTAACGGGCTACTGAAGATGCGGCTAAATACCATGAAAGGTGTGCTGGCTGAGCGGTTGTTGAGACGATTTCGCTATCAACTTTTGACACGTATCCTGCGATTTCCACGACCGTATTTTCGAAGCACAAGCCAAGGTGAATTGGTTTCAATGGTGACTTCAGAAGCTGAACCAATGGGCGGGATTATGGGTGATATGTTATCTCAGCCGATACTCCAGGCAGGTCAGATGATCACAATTCTGGTGTTTCTTTTCGCTCAGAGTTTCTGGTTTGGATTGGCCGCAATTGCCTTGATACCGTTACAGGCGTGGATCATTCCTAAATTGCAGCGTCAAATCAATCTACTCAATAAAGGCCGGATACAAGAAGTCCGTAAACTTGCGGCCGATATTGGTGAGACTGCAGCGGGAGTGAGCGATATCCGCACCAATGGCGGATTGCGCTACAGAATGTCACTGTTTTCCAACCGCTTGGGGAATCTATACGACATTCGCTTTGAGATTTATCAGAAGAAGTTTTTTATGAAATTTCTGAACAATTTCATCAATCAGTTGACACCATTTTTTTTCTATGCAGTTGGCGGCTACCTTGCTATCAAGGGTCACATCTCCGTCGGCGCTCTGGTTGCTGCCTTGGCAGCTTTTAAAGATATGTCTTCACCATGGAAAGAACTGCTGGCCTACTACAACCAAACTCAGGATATGGCCTTGCGATGGGAGGCTGTAACTGAACGTTTCGCACCGGGATCTCTGGTAGAAGACAACCTTTTTGAAGGCACACCAGATGGGGTCTCCAGTTTGAAAGGAGACATCGAAATTAATGATGTCACCGTCCGCGATGATGAAGGTCAAACAGTGTTGGAAGATATAAGTCTAACGATACCACAAGGTGCCCGTATTGCTGTCAAAACTGACAATGAAACCGCAGCCCTGGCATTCGCCGATCTGCTTACGCGCGAAGTAGTTCCACAACGTGGATCGGTTAAGATCGCGGGGCGCGATTTAAACACCATACATCAAGCGACCCTGGCCAATTGCATTGGATATGCTCATTCCAATCCGCATATCCTGCAGGGTACGCTTGGTGAGAACCTTCTGATGCCATTCAAAAATAAACCTATTGAGGCGATGGTTGTATCGTCAGACGTCGACAGCTTTCGAGTAAAAGCCGAGCAATCCGGCAATAGCATAGATCCGTTTGATACAGATTGGATTGATCCCACGGTTGCCGGTCTACAATCTTCAGATGAAATCCGGGAGTGGTGGTTCCAATTGGTTCAGGCGATGGGGATCGATGATTTCATGGTGCGTCGCGCCTTGCGTTCGCGGCTTGAGGTGGGCGGGCATCAAAAACTGTCCGATGCAATTGTGCGATTACGGCCCGAGATCGCAGAGCGTCTAACGAAGGCGGGCCTGGATGACGTTGTTCATGGTTTTCATCCTGATAAGTTCAACCCGGTCTCACCTCTAGGCAGTAATCTTCTTTATGCTTTGCCCATCCGCATGTTGACACAAGTGTCCTTGTCACAGGACGACAACTTTTTACGTATCATACGTGAGCAAGGGATCGCAGACGAACTGATGCAAATGTCTGCCACATTGATTGAGAGCTTGACTGCAACCTTTGGTAGTGATGGCACAGATCATCCGTTATTTCGGCGATTGAATTTGGACGAAGAACTCTATCAACGCCTCGGTGCGATCATCAAAAAACGACGCGAGGTTGGCGATGCCGGGCTGCCACTAGAAGATTATGCACTGATGCTGACCGTGCCTTTCGCGTTTTCTGCTGAACAGATCGGTCCCGCATTCAGTGATACCTTCAAGGAGCGTGTATTGCAGATCCGTAAGACGAGCGCAGTTCAAATGGTGAAAGCATTAGACGAACTATTCGAGACCATCGATCCGCAAAAATACATTCCAGTGATGACTGTGATGGGTAATGCCATATTTGGGCGAATCTCGAGTATGGCAGGTGCACGTGAGAATTTGATCGAGGATATTGTCGTTGAAGTTCTGTGTAAGCACGGATTACGGCGGCTGGCTGCACAATCCATTTACGATCTGGTGACATCCTCTGGCGGTGATAATCTGCCAGCCGTCTTTCGGGAGCGTGTGGCTTTCAGTCGGGCAGGAATTAAGAAGCCAGATATTCTGATTCTTGGAAATTCCCTTGCCAGCCATGATGACGAAGCACGTGATCTGATGAGGAAACGTGTTAGTAATCTAATGCCTGATACAACCAAGATTTTCATTGAGAGCCAGTTTGTAAGCCCCGACAGTTACGATCTGTTTGTTGAGATTGTTGACGGGCGGATTGACGGTGGTGCCCGGCAAGAAGCGCCAGGAGATACAGATGCGCGCCAGGACCTCAATCGCAAAATTGAGGTGATCGCGAAGACAGAGTTGTTTAGCGAACTCGATCGCAATCAACAACGATTACTCGCATTTAGCGCGCAGTGGTACAAAGCGGAACCAGGTCGGATGATCTTTGCTGTGGAACAGGAAGCCGATGCCGCTTACCTGTGTATTAAAGGTTTGGCCGGGCTGTATTGGTCAGCGGACGATGGCGAAAGACGGTTGATAACAGAAATTGCTCCAGGGCGATTGATTGGAGACCTGTCAGTCATCCTGAATGAACCACGTTCACAAGATCTTATCGCCATTGAAGACAGTATGTTTTTGCGTATCGGCGCCACCGAATTGATGGCAGTAATCGAAAACGACGCGATGGTGGCGACCAGTCTAATGCGGTCGGTCGCCGGGCACTTGACGAACTCAGCAGCAATGCTGCGTGCAATGCGAACGTATTCAACTGAACGGGGGGTGAACTTCTCTGAGTTTGATGGTTTACTGAAAGACAATGGTCACTGATATTAAGGACACTCTATTTCTTGGCGGACAATACAGATCGACAACGTAGACTAAAAATTCGATCCCGATATGTCGTCGCCCTGTGCCATCAATTTTCTATTTCAGAGTTGGGTATGCCTCGGTATACACCCAATCGCGAGCCTTGGCCGGCATGTGACAAGCCAGGCAATCAGCTTTGTAATCCGTTGCAACGTTTTTGCCTTGATCGTCAGGCTTGTACAGCGCCCAACCCCAACCTTCGCCCCATAAAGAGTTATCAGCAAAGCGTCCCTTCGCGTCTTTGATCATCACGAACCATTGTTTGAGATCTTCCGTCGCAAAGCTAACGCCTTGACCCATGGAGTAATCGCCCGCATTGGATGCTCTGAGCTCCTTAACAAGTGTAGCGCCATCAGGAAACTTACCGGTCTATCGAAACGCCTCAACAGTTTCTTTCTCGGTGTACACATAGCAACAGAATCGGTAAAAGTACTACCCCTCAAAAGGAGAACTACTACGTCGGTATGCCCAACTTAGCAATAATCTCCCAGTGCTCGATCGATCCCGAATCAAGCTGCCAAGTGTCAGTTACTCTGAGTTGCCAAGTACCGGTGATGTGCTGGCCCAAAAACTGCGTTAATGCTGGTGTATCAACTGCACCATATATGCGATCAATATTCTGATCCGACCCACCCTGATGATTCTGCAGGTTAACAGCAATACCATTGGGTGATATCAGATCAATTCGAAGATCACCAATGTACGTGTGAGTGATGCGAACCTTGATCCTGAGATCAGTGACTATTCCCCCATGATCAATATCAACCGCACTTACTATAGCCTGACTGGTATCCGGAATATCTAGCGGAAGATTGGAAGCGGCGAATCTAACTGTCTCCATCTCGTTAGCAAGCTCCGCTGCTTGAATGACCGCTGCGGCTGCATTGACTTTTCCATAACCATACCACTGACTGAACCCGTCCGCATTAAAGTTTCCAGGCCGGTTAACGGGCGTATCAGATTCAATTCGGATATCTTTTATTGCGGTAGCTTCAATGATCTCACGCACACGAGCCGCACTCAGAGCAGAATTACGTGACAGTACTAGCCCACACACACCCGCTACGGTTGGCGTCGCACTTGACGTACCTCCGAACCTTCCCGTATAGCGTGAACCACTGGTAAAATCAGTACCTGGTCCAAATCCTTCGTTGTCCGTCGTCCAGATTCCAGCGCCGGGCACAGAAAAAAGTTCCAGGTCATGAAAATTATTCGATGGCGCACAGACGTTAATTTCATCTCCCCACGATGAATAAGCGGAACGCTTGTTCTGAGAGGTAATCGCACTAACAGTGATAACATCAGGGTGGGCCGCCAGCCATCGATCGATAGGACCGGAATACGTGGAAATAGATCCAAGACTGTTTCGGTATTCATAGGTGGTCGTGTTGCCGAGATCTTTAACCGGGCAATTGTTGTTACCTGCCGCCACACAGATCACTAAACCTTTGCCGCGTTTACCACCATTTTCAGCAAGTGCGGTAACCCTATCCCTGAGGACCGTTGCCATAGGAGCATCGGCGGGGCCAAAACCCCAGGAGCAGGACACGATATCCGACTCGGTTGATATCCGATCAAACATTCTGGCAAGTTGAGCGTCACTAAGCGCTAGCGGGAATCGCACGGGCAAGAACTTGCACCCCGGCGCCACCCCTAAAGTGCCAACACCATTGTGCTCTGCGACGGCAACGCCCGAACACGGTGTACCATGGTAGTCACCAGGCTGAGGTATAACCTGGTCATCAAACGACAAGCTAATACCGTTTGGACTCGGTATGACATTCAGTGCGCCTGCAAATTTGTCAACACCGGAAAAATCCGGATGAGTGATGTCGTGTCCGTCATCAGCCACGGCGACCACTATTTCCCGACTACCCAGCGTAATATCCCAAGCATCTGGTGCCCGGATATCACTACCCGCCAGTATCTCAATTCCGCTATTGGGTGCATGAAGATGCCATTGATTAGAAAAAAGAGGGTCCGCGGGGATGAATCCAAATCGATTGAGTTGTCGTATTACATTGGGTTCTGCGTGCTCAACAATTGGATTCGCAGCAGCCGCATTCGCGGCTTTTATCGGATTTTTTCCAGTAGCGTTGGTCACCCGAACGAGGAATGTATGATCGTCAAATACATCCTCAACCGTAAGATTTTCAGATTTTATATACTGCTCGATCTCGTTTGATGTTGCCGAGGATGTGAATTTCAGGAAAAACGAATCATATATTAGAATCTCATTCTCTGGTTGATCTTTCGTATGATACACATGATGCACTACATGACGTTCTCGTAGCTTGTCGATTGACTCATCTCTATCCAGGGGTAATTCGAGTCGAACCAACCCGGCTCCAACCATCTTAGAATTACGTATAGTCACGCCGGACGCCACCGCAGCCGCCTCAACATCTGGAATACTATCCGCCTGTACAGTCGCAGTTGTCGCACCTTGTTCTATTTCAATTTTACGTCCCCCTTGCCAATAATAGTTACTTCCTGACATAGCGAATCTCCTTCCGTTGTTTTGGCAGTGCCGAAAACTCAAACACCGATAATATTTATTCGTCTCTAAAAATATATCCTTTGACTAGCCTATGCTTAGAAATACTCCGAGTGTGAATTTGACATATTCATCTGATTTCCCATCCTCCTTTTGAAGAATTCGAATCAGCTCGATTCTCACTAAAGTACATCTAACTCGCGGTAACTCAGTTTAGATTGGGCATCCCAAGACAGTGCAAATGTCTAGCGTATTCAAAACCAATAGATAAACTATTCTTTTAACTACGATCCAGCGAATATAACCGCGATTAGAAAACAACTTAACCCAATTATACTTGTGTGTGAAGTATTTTAATAATTGCTGAGAGTTCGAAATCTGACAGACAGATCATGTACTCAGACACAAACAGATTAAGTTTTTTATCACAGATAGAAATTTAGATTACCGGTATTCAATGTTGCTAGACTAAACATAAGTGACGTGGCGCTCGGCACCTATCAGGACGTTAGCGGTATGCATTTACCCAATGTTACGCCGTTCCTCTCGTCTAATATTGTATTGCTGCTAACCTCTACCCAAAGAATCATAAAAAATATGATATGCGCGTAACTACATACCGCAACACTTATGCATGAATAGGATAGAATGTTTTGTTTCGAACGCTGCTAAAACTACTTGCATACAGTATCATACTTAATTTCTTGCACCATACTGGATATATTGTAAGGTCGGTGTTTCGTTTTATAAGTGAAGATTATTACATCACATGGGATTTGTTCTGACTTCCTCAATCCCGAGACTTTTTTCCCGCCTGTGAAATCAGTTCACCGTAAGTCCTATCACGATCTCGCAATAGATAACGTGGTGCCGGGTCAAAGGGAAAAGCATCGGCAAGATTTTCAGCGCCAGTAATATCGAATTCCCTTGCGATGCCAACGTACTAAAGTATCGGGTTGGAATACCTTTAACGTCTCTGCACACAATCCAGCCAACTGCGGTACAGAAAAACCCAGAACAGGCATTCGGGCCGATGGAATCGCATTCGTTTACGATCTCGAATCATCGCCAGTTGCCGACGGAGCGTAAAAATTTTCCATGGGGAGTACTACCTTGCTTCTCAGCATACCGATGAGTGTGACGACCAGCAGTTTAAGCAACGTTTTCATGCGGGAAACGTTACTTATCCTGGGGAAGAGTTGTCAAGCATTTCAAAGAGTACCCGTTTTTGGTAGGGACCCTGCCGTTTGAAAGGAAAACTGTGTATTAACTTCTGCGCATCGGACACCGGTGGCCGCATATTGGACGCATGTCGCACACCACTATCAAGGTCGATGCTGTTTCGCCGGTCAAGAACAATCGGTTCTCTATCCGTGCCACAGTAATAATCTTGAAACTTAAATCCATTTCCTACTACCTTGTCACTGAGTCTTATCCAGCCGGTGGGAATACCGTAGGCATCTCCAATCACGCAACCATGTAATGAGCTTGATAGCAGCAATTCACACTGATTTGCCTGCTTGAGTACGTTATTGATGCCGGATCGTATGTCAATAACTCGCACTTCGTGCCGCCTCAGTTCCCTGCATGCCCTCGCATAGTCAGCGTAATGTGAAATTATCCCGATACCTTTACGAGGCTCTCCTTCAAACGGGAAATACGCTGGCAGTAACAACCCCGGATCACCATAAACTTCCGGACATGCAATACCCAGATCATGTAGTATTTTTCGACTCAACGGTCCACGCACAGCATGGACCGTTATCGCCTTTTCGCATTTATCTTTTCGTCGATAAATCCCGTACCCCAGATCTGATTTCCGGTACGAGCAAAATTCAGCAGAGACGCAACTGCGAGCAACCAGGGGCTTCGAGTTTCATATCTGGCAGTGCGGCCACTGAGCTCTTTAACAATTAATGGGGACAGCATATCGCCGAAGTTCCCCCGGTTCGGATCACGACATGTCCAGTACACAGGAATTTGTGAATTGGTGTCTGATTTAGATTTATTAACTTTTTTAGTCGTGCGTTTCTGTCGAACGGACGCCTCTGTGACCACACGTTGACCGGCGTTCGACGGATGCCCAGGCGAATAACTTTACCACTGTTATCCGACACTGGACCGGGCGTTGAGTTAAACGAATTCTCAATTACTGGCAGCCAGAGCCGTTCCCACTGTGATTTAAACGACCAGTGATTTTCGATCCATAAACGATTGGCAGCACCGATGCGCGTAAGCTCATCTATGCCGCATCCAATCAGATCTGTCAGCACTATCTCCAGCGTGTCCAGCGTCGCATGATTGAATGGAACCTCGACGCCGTTTCCTACACACGTCAGCAACTTCTCCAACACCGCTGAATGCACCCCGACTGCGTTCACAACAACGCAGCTTGCTGCGAGGCCTTCAAGACTGTTCCGGTGATAGCTGCCGATAATACATTCATCGAATACAATATGAGATCGACGTTTCATCGCCAGACTTTCTGCGTGTGAAATCTGTCGACCACCGATCACCTCCAGTCGTATTGAAAATTGCTTTTCAAGCCTGCGCAATATCGAGATAGTGGCTTTATAGCCTTTGGAGTGCCAGTACAGGCGATGC
>JAVJHY011543917.1:0-11700 GCA_035593235.1 Phascolosoma agassizii | reverse complement strand
AATGATCAAGAGTGCCTATCCTTCAATTCAAGTGATCGGTGGCAATATCGCTACCGGCGATGCGGCTGTGGCACTGGCTGATGCCGGCGCTGATGCTGTCAAGGTGGGGATTGGCCCCGGGAGCATTTGCACCACACGCATTGTCGCTGGCTGTGGCGTACCTCAGCTCAGCGCCGTCGCCGCCGCATGCTCTGTGGCTCACGAAGCGGGTATTCCGATCATCGCAGACGGAGGCATTCGTTTTAGCGGTGATGCCGTCAAGGCGCTCGCAGCAGGCGCCTCTTCCGTCATGCTTGGTGGGTTGTTCGCAGGTACCGACGAGAGCCCCGGCGAACTTATCTACTACCAAGGTCGAACGTTCAAGAGCGTTCGTGGCATGGGCAGCATTGGCGCCATGTTGGCCGGAAGCGCCGATCGCTATCAACAAGGTGGCGTCGCCCAACGCGAGAAGTACGTTCCCGAGGGAGTTGAGGGGCGCGTTCCCTACAAGGGCAGTCTCGCCGCATTTGCGTATCAGATGACCGGCGGCATCAAGAGCGGCATGGGCTATAGCGGATGTGCCACCATCGAAGAACTCTGGACCAAAGCGCGCTTTGTTCGCGTGACAACCGCCGGAGTGCGCGAGAGCCATCCTCACGACATTGCAATCACGCGAGAGTCGCCCAACTACATGGTGGAGCATCCCCAATGACCGCGTCGTCCCATTCCGCAGCTTCGGTGCAACCGTCTCAAGCGCACCAACGCTTTCTCGTCGTCGACTTTGGCAGTCAATACGCACAGCTCATTGCGCGGCGTGTGCGAGAATTGGGTTGTCTTGCCCAGATCGTCATGCCAGGTGCATTGGAAGAAGCGATCCAGGCCGATGATGTACAGGGCGTGATCTTCTCGGGCAGCCCGTGGAGTGTCTATGCCGACGGTGCGCCCACCGTGGCGCCGAGTGTTTTTGAGCAAGGTGCGCCCATTCTTGGCATCTGCTATGGCATGCAACTCACCACCCACTTGCTAGGTGGTGAAGTGGCGGGCGCCGTGGCGCGAGAGTACGGACCTGCTCATATCTCGATTGCCGCGAATGGCGAGAAGCTCTTTGAGGGACTCGGCGACTCCATGGACGTATGGATGAGTCATGGCGACCGGATTGAGTCGATGCCTAAGGACTTTGTCGCCTTGGCGTCAACGCCCAGCGCGCCCCAGGCCGCGATGCGCCACAAGGAGCGACCCATCTATGGCGTGCAATTCCACCCCGAGGTGACCCACACACCGCGAGGCACGGCGCTGCTAAAGAATTTCCTCTTTGGCGTGTGCGGCGCGACCGGTGATTGGACGATGAGCTCGTTTGTGGAGGAGGCAACGGCCGCGATTCGCGAACAGATCGGCGAAGACGAACACGTCATTTGTGGATTGAGCGGAGGGGTCGACTCCACAGTGGCCGCAGTGCTGATTCATCGCGCGATTGGCGAGCGACTTACTTGCATCTTCGTAGACAATGGCATGCTTCGCAAGGACGAGGCCACAGAAGTGGTTGAGGCGTTTAGAAACCGGTACAAGATTCCCCTGCGACACGTCGATGCACGAGAGCGTTTTCTCAAGCAGCTCGAAGGGGTCGACGATCCCGAGGTCAAGCGCAAGCGTATTGGTCACACGTTTGTAGAGGTCTTTAGTGACGAAGCCAAAACCGTTACCAATGCCGCGTGGCTGGCTCAAGGCACGCTGTATCCCGATGTTGTTGAGAGTCAGAGCGCGTTCGGCGGTGCAAGCATGACCATCAAGACCCACCACAATGTGGGCGGGTTGCCCGAGAAGCTCGGCTTTAAGTTGCTTGAGCCGTTCCGCGCCCTCTTTAAAGATGAGGTCCGCCAGATCGGTCGTGAATTGGGCGTGCCCGACCTCTTTGTTGAGCGCCAGCCCTTTCCAGGGCCGGGACTTGCCGTGCGTGTAACCGGAGATATCACGGAGCCCCGTTTGGCGATCCTCCGTGAGGCCGACGCGGTTGTGCGTGCTGAGATCGAAGCCGCCGGAGCGCACAAAGAACTTTGGCAATACTTCGCCGTGTTGCTTCCCATTCGCACTGTGGGCGTGATGGGGGACGAGCGAACTTACGAGCACGTCATTGCGATTCGCGCCGTAACGAGCGTGGATGCGATGACGGCAAACTGGGCCGACTTGCCGCGCGACCTGTTGGCGCGCATGAGCAATCGCATTATCAATGAAGTGCGCGGCGTGAACCGCGTCGTCTACGACATTAGCACCAAGCCTCCTTCCACGATTGAATGGGAATAGTCCGCGTGGGGGGAAGGATGGCCGAACAAGCCCAGGGGGTGTCACTCGCTGACATCCAGGCTGCGCGTGAACGCATCGCCGGCCTCGCACACGTCACACCCATTCACACCTCCCGCCAACTCAACGAGTGGGCTGGGTGCAGCGTGTTCTTGAAGTGCGAAAACTTGCAGCGAGTAGGTGCTTTCAAGTTTCGCGGCGCAACCAACGCGGTGTTGCAACTCACAGACAAACAAGTTGCGCGAGGCGTGGTTACGCATAGCTCGGGAAATCACGCACAGGCCCTGGCTCTCGCCGCGAAACAACGCGGAACGAAGGCTTGGATCGTCATGCCCGAGAATGCGCCATCCATCAAGCGCCGTGCGGTCGAGGGGTATGGAGCTGAAGTCGTTACGTGTGCCCCAACGGTCGCGGCGCGGGAACAGACCGCGGTCGATGTTGCGACGCGCACGGGGGCTACATTCATTCACCCCTACGACAACGATGCAATCATTGCGGGTCAAGGCACCATAGGTCTCGAACTCATCGACCAATTGAACGCGAGTGACAATGATCTTGATGCAGTCGTTGTGCCGGTGGGAGGCGGAGGTCTCTGTAGCGGCGTGTCCACTTCCATTCGTGCGCTTGCTCCCGAGACCGCGGTCTGGGGCGTTGAGCCAACCGGCGCCGACGATGCGAGTCGGTCTCTCAAGTCGAGCCGCATTGAGCCCGTCACAGAGCTTCCTGGTGGAGCGGCTCAAACAATCTGCGACGGACTGCGAACAAGCCTCTGCGATCGTACGTTTGCGATTCTCCGCAAGAACCTAGATGGCATCCTCACCGTCGATGACGACGTTGTCGTAGAAGCCATGCGCTTTCTCTGGGAACGAATGAAGCTCGTCGTAGAGCCTTCCGGTGCCGTGGGCGTCGCAGCACTCATCACGCATCGCCAGCGCTTCGAAGGCAAGCACGTCGCCATCGTCCTCAGCGGTGGCAACATCGCCTATCCCAGCTAGGTGTCATTGATTGTTGGCGTGTCGCCCGTGCCACCCAAGCACCCAACACAACCTCTTCAGGAGGGTGCTTAGTTGTGAGTTGTATCTTCCGCATCAACCCGGTTCTTGCCCAGCTTCTTAGCGCGCGAAAGAGCTGCGTCGGTTCGTCGAAGCACGATTTCGAGCTTTCGCAACTCAGGTGGCTTGAACTCGGCTACACCTGCGCTCACGCTGCAGTGCATCTCGTTGCCTCGATAGCTGAGCGACGATTGGTCCACCGCACGACGGACTCGCTCGGCCGCCGCGCGGGCCTCCATCAGGCCAATGCCGGGGGTAATGACCAGGAACTCATCACCGCCGATCCGCCCCACAATGTCTTGCCCGCGAACGGATCCCTCTAGCACATCGCACACGTGGCGAAGCAGGGCGTCGCCGGCGTCGTGGCCCACCGAATCGTTGACGTCCTTAAAGTTGTCGCAATCGAAAAGAATCGCCGATGCTTTGGCGCCTCGAATGCGGTTGAGCCCTTCACTCAAGGCGCTGGATTCTTCCTCCAGTCCACGGCGATTGAGCGAACTTGTGAGGGAGTCGTGCCGAGACTCGCGTCGCAGCGCATCGGCGCGTCGCATGAGTTCACGTCGCGCACCGCGTTCCTTTGTGATGTCGACAGCCAATGCGCCCACCTGCGTCACCTTGCCTTCGTCGTCTTCGATGGGAAACGTACGAATGCTCATCCAGAGATTGCTCTGGACGGTGCGAATCTCAATCTCCACCGTCGTAGGCATGCCGTCGTACGCACGTTGAAACGAGCGCAGCACGGTTGCGCGGTCGAGCTCAGCGATGTGTTCGTAAAACAGGCTCGCGTCGCCGTAGAGTTCGGTGCGTGGGATATCCCAGGTGTTTTCAAACTGCTGGTTGGCATAGATGAACTCGCCTGATTGCCGTTCAAGAACCACTACGGCCTCGTTCATCTGCTCGGCCAGCTCACGAAATGCCTTGCCGCGTGACGTCAGCAGCGCATGGCCAAGGGGAGACGAGGACACCGGGGAGAGCATGAGCAGGACCGCAGGCTCACCACGAGTTTGATTGGCGCCAGGGAACGCTCGTATGAGGATGCCTTCGCCCTTTTCCGTTTCTAGAATCGAGTCAACAACGTCATCGTGATCAAGCGCACGAGTTGCAACGCGCAAACAACTTGAACCCCGCAGACCAAGCTCGAGTTCGCCGAGAGAACCGCCCACATGTTCGGGCAAGAGCCCCAGCATGTCGGCAGCCCCGGACGTGTAGTTCAATATGTTGCACCCGGCGTCGATCGAGACGAGGGCGAGCCCCGATACGTGCAGCGCGTCATCCCAAGTGGTTTGCAACTCGCGTGACCGTCGCTCGCGATCTTTGAGCCGCCGGATCAGGGCACGAAGCCGCGCGTTCTCGTCGCGCAGACGCTCTCTCTCGGTCCGGTGTTGCTGGCGCTGATCGAGGGGTGAGTTCACCGTCCTAGCCTACCTATGCGCACCTCAGGCCCAACGATCATCCGCGTGCCCCGACCTATCCGCCTTCTCCGGCCGGGCGAATGAACGCCTTCCGGTAGTACTTGAGTTCCTCGAGGGACTCTCGAATGTCCGCAAGTGCCTCATGGCTGCCGGCCTTCTCAGGCGGCGCGTACTCGTTCGGGTGCCAGCGCCTTAACAGCTCCTTCAAGGTCGACACGTCCACATTACGATAGTGCAACCAATCATGAACCTCGCGCATGTGGCGATAAATGAACGTGCGGTCGGTGTGGATGGAGTTGCCGCAAAGGGGAGCCGTGCGCTTGGTGCAGTGCTTCTTCATGAAATGAAGCGTTTGCGCCGCAGCGTCTTCAAGCGTGACCTTGGAATCGCGCACACGATCGAGCAGTCCCGATCGGCCAAAGTGGTCAGCGCTCCAGGCCGACAGCGACTTGAGTTGCTCCTCGGAGTTGTGAATCACGAGGCAGGGGCCCTCTTCAATGATGTTCAACTGTCCATCCGTCACAAGCGATGCGATCTCGATGATGAAGCACGCATCGGGATCGAGCCCGGTCATTTCGAGATCGACCCACACGAGCTTGTCGGATGTCCTTGGCATATCGGGAGGGTATCACGGTTGCCATGGGTCGCCATCCCGATGACAATGGCTCGCCTCACCGCCACTACGCCAAATCGCTACGATTCCAAACGGCCGCGACGAGAGTACAATTCCGTTGACCGATTCGCCCTCCCCATCCCTAGTGCCAGGCCAGTTGCTTGAAGGCGATTTCGGACGCTACGAAGTATCCCGTCGCCTCGACTCGGGGGGCATGGGCACGGTGTTCGTGGGCCGTGACCTGAATCTTGATCGCGACGTTGTGATCAAGGTGCCGCACCTTGGGAAAGGGAGCGAGGATGAGCGTGAGGCGATTCGGCGTCGCTTTGCTCGCGAGATCGACAAGTTGATTCGCAATCCTTATCCTCACATCTGTCGCATTCATGCGCGTGGTGAGATCGATGGCGTGCCCTTCTGCATCCTTGATTGGCTCTCAGGCGGTTCCTTAAAGGATCGATTGGATACACTCGATGGCGCGCAGACGCTCGAAGATGCTCTGGGTTGGGCGCGCCCGGTGGCGAAGGCACTCGACGCGTTGCATGCCGCCAAGATCGTGCACCGAGACGTGAAGCCGGCCAATATCCTCTTTGATGAGCATGGCTACGCGTTCTTAGGCGACTTCGGTGTGGCCAAGTCGCTTGAGCACGACATGCAAGACGATGTGAAGATTACGACCACGGGGACGGCCGTGGGGTCGGCGGCCTATATGGCGCCCGAGCAACTCAAGGGACAAGACGTTGACGGAGCGGCCGATCAGTATGCGCTCGCCTCGACGCTGTACGAAGCGCTTGTTGGTCACGCGCCGTTTCTTGAAGAATCCAAGAGCGCCTATCAAGTCATTTTGGCGAAGGCCAGCACGTCACCCGTATCGGCAAACGAGTGCAATCAAAACGTTTCAACCTTCGTCTCCAATGCGTTGTCCCAGGCAATGCGTGTCATTCCTATCGAGCGGTTTGCATCATGCACCGCGCTACTCGATGCGCTCACCGAGGCGTCGATGGCTGGGACTCGTCCATCTTCGAGTCCACTCGAACCCTCAGGGGCCACAACGCTCGAAGTCGCAAAGAAACGACGAGCCTGGCTGTGGACTTTGCCCATGCTTGCGTTGCTGGGCCTTTTTGTCGCGCACCTCGGGGGGCTGTTCGACCCGAACACGATCGTAGACAAATCGAGCGCAACGTCCGCACCGGCGTTGCCCCGCCCTATTGAAGGATTGACCGCACGACAAGTCGACGAAGCTCGTCGCTTGGGCGTTCCTGTTCAGTTCACCAACGAACTGGGCATGCAATTTGTCTTGATCCCGCCTGGTGAGTTTCTCATGGGGTCAACGCCTGAGGAGCAACGCGCGGCTCTGGCATCCGTCTCGAAAAAGTTCAAGGACATGACGTCCGTTGGTCCCGACTGGTTCACCCCTGAGTCGCCTCAACATCGAGTTGTCATTGCACGTGCGTTTTACATGCAGGTCCATGAAACAACTCAGGTGCAGTGGAAGCACTACGAACCTGGCTACCACGCCACCGAAGTTTCTCTGAAGGGCGTAAAAATCGACATGAGCGGCGATGACGATCCTGCTGTTTGGATTCGGTTTCGCGACATTGTCGGAACGCCTTCCACAAGTGGTTTCATTAAGTGGCTCACAAGCAGGGCCGACCCGGACAAGCCCGAGCGCGTTGCGTACGCGCTTCCCACGGAGAAACAGTGGGAGTATGCGTGCCGCGCGGGAACGATGAACGTGTATTGGTGGGGTGACGGGTCGGGCGAGACGTTCGCAAACACAGGCGATCGTGAAACGTACAGGAAGGTAGAAATGCCGCATGAGGCCTTATGGCCTAGCGATGGCTATATTGGACTCTCGCCCATTGGTTCGTTTCGTCCCAACCCGTGGGGGCTCCACGACATGCTCGGCAACGTGTCGGAGTGGTGCTCGGATCGATTCGAAAGAACGGCCTATGCCTCGGACCCTGTCGCCGTTCCTGAGGGCCCTCGCCGAAACAACACAGGAATGCGCAACGCGCCACGTGTATTGCGCGGTGGCTCTTGGCTTGATATCCCCGCCGAAGTTCGATGCGCCTATCGTTCCAAGTCACTGCCCGGCCAACGAAACCGCACCGTTGGCTTTCGCTTGGTGGGGGTGATTGAGGCGGACTAAGACCCTTTGAAGTCGGTGAGAAGCATCCCGCACCCTGCCTAGTTTCCGCCACCTCTGCCACCGCCACCACGGCCGCCCCAGGGGTTGCCGCCACCGTCGTCTTCTTTGAATTCCCAGTCGGCTTTGGGTGTGAACTTGGGAGCAGAGCGACCCTTGCGGGCATCGTCTTTGAGGACAACGCCTCCTACAAATTCGGCGGTGCGGATGACCCCCGCGGTAACGGTGCCCTTGGCTTCCTTATCGCCTTCGCAGGTCTTGGCTGCAGCTTCATAGAACCGGGTGATGCGGCCGAGCCAGCGAGACTGGGCGTGCTCTAGGGGTTTGAGCATTTTTTCGCGGATAAACTTGCCTGACTTCTTGTCTTGGATCTCGGTGAGGCACCACGTAAGGAACGTGCGCTTGAGGCTGTTGCGACCGCCGCCACGGCGTCCGAACGACTGAGGGCCTACCTTTTGGAGCAAGTCCTCGACGGCCCGAGCAGCTTTAGGCTCGCCTTCGAAATACGCGAGACCAATAATGGGTCCAAGGCTTCCGATTTCGGACTTGGATGCGCGCGCTCGTTTGGCCAGGAATTGACGAATCTTGCTGTCTTTGGCTCCGCAGCGACCCAACGCGCGGTACATGTGGTTCGCAATGTTTTCTTCCTTTTCCTTGGCGGCGTACTTCTTGAGGTCCTTCACGGCGTCCACCGAGCCAATGTACTCGAGGCTCACTGCGGCATTGGCGCGCAGGTCTACGTTCTTGTGTTTCAAGAAGGGGAGGATGGGTTCGACGGCGAGTTCAAGATTGGGTCGTCCGAGTCCACGAATCAAATCAACCTGCGCGGGTGGATTCTTTTTCAGCGTTGGCAACAACTCGACCAAAGGCGTGATGCAGTCGCCTTCTTTGTCGTTCAAGATGAGTGTCTTAATGGCCTTGCGGCGTTGCTCTTCGGCGTCGGTATCAATCAACGCAATCGTCTCTAGAATCCACTTGATGCTCGCCTCGTCGTTTTCGGGGGCGATCGGGGCATCTGCCTTGGGATCCTTTGCGGCGTCAGGGCTCTTTTCGTCTTTCTTGTTGCCGCCTGGCGGAGGGGTTACGACACCTTCCCCCCCCCGACGCTGCGAAAAAGTTGTTCGCGCCGCGTTCATCATGGAGACCAGCTTCAAGATGCCGCGATCTTCTGCTCCGTAGCTCCAGTACTCCTTACGAAGCAGAGGCGTCTTGGTGTCATGGGTGGGGTCGGCAAAGATGTGTTGAGGCGAAACGATCAGGCCCTCAATACCAAAGCGCGCACGCAACTCACCGTAATCGTTGCTCGATGCGCTGGGCGTAAGGAACACGCATATGAAATTGCGTGACACGCCCACTACGCGCGGATCCGCGTAGATCACTTCGCGCAATCCTTTGGCGGCAGGCTCGAGTCGGCCGCCATCTACGGTCTTGCTGTTGATGCAAATCATGACGGGAACGTCGGCCTTCTTGGCCGCTTCCATGGCTGCCACCAAAGCGCGTTCCCACGAGATGGTGTCACCCTTCTCTGCAGCTGGGGGTTTTGCCGGAGCCTTCTTTGTGTCGGCCTTCTTCTCTTTGGTTGCCGTGCCTTCGGCCCACGCGGGGCTCGCGGTCAATGCCAATGCGAACACCAATGCAAGCATCGCGGAAAACGAGAAACGAGCGAGAGATGGAATAGCAGTCATGACGGACTCCGTAGCGACGTTGTAAGCCGCGGGGCGATGGCCCCAAGGCCCCAGCGACATCTGCCTATCGTACAACGCGCCGGACGACACTGCATGAGCGAGGTCAGCGGCAGGTATTCGCCGTTTGGAGCTGGGCAGCTAGCTGTGCGGGCTTTCGTCCCGCATGGCCATGAGAACCTTGACGACAATGGCGGGATCGGCGCGACCTCCAAGGTTCTTCATGGTGGCGCCAATCAAGCGACCCTTGGCCTTGTCCTCGCCGCCGCAATAGTCAGCCCAGGCCTTTTCGTTGCCTGCAATGGCCTTCTTGGCGGCATCTTCGATGGCTGTCGTGTCAGAAACCTGACCCAACCCGCGCTCTTCAACCAGGGACTTGGCCGACGCGTTGGAGTTCACGATCTCGCGGAAGATGTTTTGTGCCGTGCGGCGATTGATGGTGCCGGCCTCAACAAGATCGACGAGCTCACCAAGCCGTTCCGGTGTAAGCGCAACATCGGAAAGGTCGATGTTCTCTTCCTTCATGTGACGAAGGAGCTCACTGCTGATCCAGTTGAATACGACTTTGGCAGAACGCGGCTTTCCTTTTCGCGCCAGCGCCGACTCAAACCACCGTGCCATGAACGGGTCGGCCGACATTAGGCCCGTTTCGTATGTGTCGAGGCCGAGCTCGTGCTGGTACCTGCGTTCTTTCGCTCGTGGCAGCTCGGGCAACTGCGCACGTTCGCGTTCTACGACGTCGAGAGGGATGTGAAGCGGAGGAACGTCGGGCTCAGGGAAGTATCGATAGTCGTCCGCTGATTCCTTGAAGCGTTGATGAACCGTTCGCTCGTTTTCATCGTCCCAGCCTCGCGTGCTGCGTGGTGTGTTCTTGATGGTCTCGCCATCGGCATAGTACGCCTCACGCTGGCGAATCTCCTCTGCCTCGATGGCTTGACGCACATTCTGTACCGAGTTGATGTTCTTGACTTCCACGATTGCCGTGCGGTCGCCGTTTTCAAACACCAAGTTGATGTTGGGCTCACAGCGAAGGTTGCCTTCTTGCATGTTTCCATCGGACGTACCAACGTACGCAACGATCTTGCGTAGGGCTTCCAAGTAAGCCACGGCTTCCTCTGCACTGGCAAGATCAGGGTGGCTTACGATCTCAAGCAAAGGCGTTCCTGCGCGATTGAGATCGACCCGGCTCTTGTCGCCGCCTTCGTCGTGGGTGGACTTGCCCGTGTCTTCTTCGAGGTGGGCCCGTTGCACGCGGATGCTCTTTGGATTGCCTTCGGCGTCGTGGATCTCTATCGCGCCGTCCACGCAAAGGGGCTGGTCGAGCTGGCTGATCTGGTAGCCCTTGGGAAGATCAGGGTAGAAGTAATGTTTGCGGTCCCATTTAGTGTGTTCCGCGATGGTGCAACCCAGAGCAAGTCCCGTTCGAATGCCCAAACGCACCGCTTCCTTGTTGAGTACGGGCAAAGCGCCGGGCAGACCCAGCACGACGGGATCAACCAACGTGTTGGGATCCGCGCCAAAGCGAATGGGGCTTCCGGAGAAGCACTTGGTGTTCGTACGTAGCTGGAGATGACACTCCATGCCCACAATGAGGCGGCCCGGGTCCCGACCGTTGGATGCGGTTTCGCTCATGATGCGCTCCCTCGCAATGTGGGGGCCTCGTAGGCGCACGCAGGTGAGTTGGCTTCGAGGTACTCGGCCAAGTCGCAAAGAACATCTTCGCCGCCCTTCTTGGTCCATAGCTGTACGCCAAGAGGAAGCCCCTCGACGCTGCGGCCCGCGGGAATGGAGATGACGGGGGTGCCCACGAGGTTGGCGGCGACGGTATAGAGATCGCATAGATACATGGCGAGGGGATCGTCTGCCTTCTCACCAATCTTGAATGCGGGGCCCGGCGTCGTAGGCGTGATCAGGACGTCAACCGTTTTGAAGACGTTGCGGAAAGCGCTCGCCATGGCGGCCCGGACGGCCATCGCCCGTTTGTAGTACGCGTCGGCATAGCCTGCGGACAGTGCGAACGTGCCAAGCAAGATACGGCGCTTGACTTCGCTACCGAATCCTCTGCTCCGCGAGCGAGCGTAAAGCTCAAACAACGACGATGCGTCGCCGCGTGATCCGAAGCGGTCGCCGTCGTAACGCACCAAGTTGCTTGACGCTTCTGCAGGTGCCACCACGTAGTAGATGGGAATGCCTGAAAGGAGCAGAGGCATCGATACGTCCTTGGTGGTCGCGCCTCCAGCGATCAATACCTCGCGAGCTGCGGCCGCGGCACGCCGTGCGCCCATCGCTTCGTGGTTGTCTTGATCTTCGAACTCTTGGACGCGGCCGATACGAAGTGACTTCACGACGTCTTCGATGGCTCGCGAAGGAGAGGCCTCGAACGAGCGTGTGGTGGTGTCGAAGACGTCGGGTCCTTGAATGACTTGCTGCAGGACCCGGGCGTCGTCCACGCGACGAGCCATCGGCCCGATCTCGTCGAGGCTCGATCCGAATGCGACGAGGCCGTTTCTTGCAACGCGTC
>JAVJHY011543807.1:1209-11705 GCA_035593235.1 Phascolosoma agassizii | reverse complement strand
TCGACAGACTTTCGCGTCCAAATCTGACCAAAATCTGGGCGCCAAAACGGTAATTTATTGTTTGGCACGTCCTAATTGCACTATCTCCGTAGCGAATCAGTTTTCCCGATTTTTAAAAAGAGTTCGCGCCTCCGTTTACGTTTGGACAGACATTACACAAAAAAGCTTGGCGTCTTCTAAGGACTGACAGTCCTTAGAAGACGCCAAGCTAGAGCTTGAACGAAGCGGGCGTCAAAACGCCCGCTTGTTATATTACTGTCGCACCGGAGTAACTATTACATAGTCAGTCTTTCTCTGCCTCAACACCCAAGCTGCTGTGGTGTTAGGAGTTGGTGGAATAATAGTTGTAACTCCATACGTATCGGTTCTCTCCTCCAGTAAGCTCAGGTTTAAATCTAGCAACCCGTGAGGTACCACTGTCTCAGACACACCACTGAAGATATTAGTCTCATCGAAGCGAGTCATTGAAAGACTTAGCTCCAAAGGAGTCTCTTCAGGGTTAATCATTACTAGATGTGAGTCTTGCTGGATATACGTATTGTATGAACCACGAATCACAGTACCAAGTGCTTGTTTGGCAGCGATGCCATACATGTACTCAATCCCCAATTCCGAATCCCTACGATACTGCATGACAATCGCGACAATACTATTTAAGTCACTTCCCTTAATAGTAACAACGCCTTGTTGTCCCGTAGCACCTGAGCCCAAGAATGGGTCAGTAATGACATGAAACGATCCCCTAGCTGGTAGCTGTGTTTCACTAAGTGTAAGCGACGTAATCAGATTACCAGCAGCATCGTAAATATTCACATCAGCCGTAACAGCTACATCCAAGGTGTTTAGAACCTCAATGATTGACGATGAGTTTCTAGTATCCAGAGGGGCTGTTAACAACTCGCCAGAGCCGTGCATTGCTTCCAACTGGAATGCTGTATTGAATGTATTGCTCGTTCCAAAGTTGTCATACAAGTAGCGAACATTCCTTATCATGAATGGAACACCATTATCGTCAGGTCTCCATTCAACCATTCCGATTAGAGATGTTCCGAACTCGTGTGCAGGACGATCTACCCTTTGTCCACCCAACAAGAGCACACTTTCTCCATCTGGGTCTCCAAGTGGTGTTCCGTCCAAGCGATAGAAGAACAGTCTTCCAGCTGCGTCATTATCACTCATGTTCGTTATCTGAATCCAGTTTGCAACCAAATTGTCGAAGTCTGCTGGATTTAGACTCGGCTGGAATGTGTTAAAAGGCACATACTGGCTTCCCGTCCGTCCATTAGACATCGGCATAGCGAATGCATACTGAAACGAAGTTGACTCACTAGTTCCGAACTGACCTTCTGGCAGATAGTGAACCATACGTCCATCCATGTCGCCAGGATTTCCATCCTGAGTTGAACATACCTTTCCATAAGAGTCGGGAATAAATCCAAACATCTCATGAACTGGATAGTCAACTTGAGCTCCTGGACTAACAATGAATGTTACAGTTTCCATCTCAGTCCCTTCAAGACTAAAGAGTGTGCTAGTAACAGTAAGTGGCTTATCACTTAAGTTTACATGTTCAAAGAAATTAAACATTCCAAAGAACCCATTCCACTCAGTGCACATTGTCTTACCAAGAACCGGGATAACACTTCCCTTGTCATCTGGATTCGAGCCATCAATTAGCTCCTGTTCATCATCCACTCCGTCTCCGTCAGTATCCCCATTAACTTTCCGCCCTTCACATGCATCTCCAATTCCATCCTCATCCTCATCTTCTTGAAGTGGATTGAAGTCCTCTGGGCAATTGTCTAGGTCTTTAGCGTCAACAGTATGTCCTTCTGGAACTACATCCCCAAAGCACTCAACTGAAACGAGGTCTTCAGACTCGCGCACTCCATCGCCATCAATATCAGCAAATGCCTGATCTTGCCACAACGTGTCATCTATAGAAGAACAGTCGAACTCATCGTTAATGCCATCGTTGTCGTCATCTGGGTCTGTTACGTTGGGATCTCCATCACCATCAGTGTCTAGACCTGGAGCACAAGCATCGCCAATTCCGTCCTTGTCCGTATCTTCTTGAGAAGTGTTACGGACATTTGGACAGTTATCAGGGCCACTCGCTGACAACGTAAAGCCTGTTGGTGGCGTGTTCCCAAAACACGCAACTGTTACAGGCGTTGTTGTATTAGGCACCCCATCTTTGTCACTATCCAAATACGCTTGGTTTTGGAACAAGGTTTTGTCTAGTGGTGCACAATCAGAACCGTCCTTAACGCCATCGTTATCATCATCTGGATCTGTCACATCAGGGTCACCATCGCCATCGGTATCAGTCTCAATTGCATCACAAGCATCTCCAATTCCATCCTTGTCAGTATCTTCCTGAGAAGTGTTACTAACTTTCGGGCAGTTATCTAGAGCCTTGATTGCCAATGTAAATCCCTGTGGAGGATTAGCACCGAAACATACAATAGTTGACACCAACGCTGCTGACTCACGTACCCCATCATCATCGACGTCAGGGTAAGCTTGGTTTTGCCATAACGTTTTATCAGTTGGGTCACAGTCTAAGCTGTCAGGCACATTGTCACCATCACTATCAACTGCGTCAGGGTCACAAGCATCTCCGATTCCATCCTTATCACTGTCGAGCTGTGTAGCATTACGAACTCCAAGACAATTGTCTGGTCCATTAACGGCTAAAGTAGTACTCGCTGGTGGAGTAGCGCCGAAACAGCCAACTGTAATTAAAGAAGTAGTATCTCTAACCCCATCACCATCATTGTCCCGATACGCCTGATTTTGGAATATACGCGAATCCAAAGAGTTGCAATCATTTATGTCATTTGTGCCATCATTATCGTCATCTGAGTCACAAGCGTTACCCATGCTATCACCGTCAGTATTTGTCTGAGATGCGTTGCCAACATTAGGACAATTATCTGGCCCATTAGTTGTTAGAGTAAAACCACTTGGAATATTATTACCAAAACACGCAACTGTAACCAGTGATGTAGAATTGCGGACACCATCTTTATCACTATCAGGGTACGCTTTGTTTCTCCATTTGTTTGCATCAGTATCCGCACAATCAGAACTGTCATTGACGCCATCATTGTCATCGTCAGAATCACACGCATTACCTAAGCTATCACCATCTGTGTTGGTTTGTGAGGAATTGCTAACATTAGGGCAATTATCAGAACTATCAGGAACACCATCGTTATCACTATCAACCGGCGTAGTATCACAAGCGTCTCCTACCCCGTCACCATCTGTGTCAGACTGAGAAGGATTGCTAACATTAGGGCAATTGTCGTCCGGCCCATTGGTATTGAGCGTAAAACCGCTTGGGACGCTGTTACCAAAGCATACGGTAATTGTCCTAAATGATGAATTCCGAATACCATCTTTATCACCATCGGGGAAAGCAGTGTTTTGCCACTTACTGGCATCTGTATCTGCGCAATCACTAGTGTCATTTCTGCCATCATTGTCGTCATCTAAATCACATGCATCGCCTTCACTATCTCCATCTGTGTTTGTTTGTGATGCATTACTTGTCGCTTGACAGTTGTCTGGTCCATTAGTTGCTAGCGTAAAACCGCTTGGAACACTATTACCAAAACACGCAACAGTGGAGAGTGAGGTGGTATTACGAACACCATCTTTATCACCGTCGGGGTAAGCTTTGTTTCTCCATTTGCTTGCATCAGTATCCGCACAATCAGAACTGTCATTGACGCCATCATTGTCATCATCGTCGTCACAGGCATTCCCTTGGCTGTCACCATCTGTGTTTGTTTGGTCGTTCTTCACATTTGGGCAATTATCCGAGCTGTCAGGAAAACCATCTCCATCTGAGTCTGTTGGTGGTGGTGTGCCACCCGTTGTGAATTCGCCAAAAGAATTTGCTAGAATGTACTCATCGCCGGAGAGTTTAAATTCGTTAGTGAGACCTGGATCTACTGTAACTACGTAAGCGTAGTTAGTTGCTTCCCTCAGTAATCGAAACTCATGGCTAACAGTCAAAGGTTGCCCAAACTTAGCATCAACATCGATTCGCATCGGTATCACGGCATCTTGATTAGCCAAGTAATTCTGGTATAGACAATCTAACTGGTTACTAGCTGACTTGCAGAGATTAATTAATGAATGTTTTCGCGAGTATATGAAAAACAAGGATTTATTTGTGAATCTTCCTTGGAGGTCAGAACTATCAATATTGTTTTCCGTATGACTCACTAATGCTTCTGCTGTCCCAGGACTAAGCATACCGAGGCACAATACAACCAGCAAAGATAGCATAAAAGACTGTCTAATCTGCACGAACCACATTTGCTTCTCCATGCCACACCCATTATTGTCATTGCTACATGCACTACGCTTACCATTATTCAAAGACATAATTATCTCTCTCCTATTTGCCATACTGAAACCTCTAGTTAATACCAAATTGCCCAATCAGTTATGAAACTCCGTGTAAGATGTGCTTTGCTGTAATTCGCAAGTAGTTGCCGAATTACCTTCTGCCGCATCTGACTGAGCGCCCCCAAAAAAACTTGAATAAACTGTAGTTGCTACAAGTCTACTAGTAGTTAGTTCGTGGTCTGACGAAGAAGGCTCATCACTGTTTCCAGTATGGACCACGTAAAAAATGTTTAACTCACCGCAACGCCTTTGTTACGATATGGGGGAATCAGGTGAAAGTGTGCTCTATATGGCGCTATTTGAGGTAAATAATCTGCAAGCTACTGTGTGGACAGTCAGAAAACCTAGCCTGGATTTCTCACTCTATGATACGCAAAAACCTCCAAATGCTGTAAAAATGTAAGTGGAATCAAGCACTTATGCTGACACAAGGAGGCGTTGCGAAGATGATACAGCGATATTGCCGAATCTATTACAGCAACGGGAATTTCACACTGTGAGGACTATATGCCATATACCATTGAAGGGAAGTAAGTTAAATAATACATGTCCTGCGTTTGGCAGGGGCATGAAAGCCGCACCTAAATAGTCTTATTTGTTGTTTGCTAACTATAATATCGATTAGTGAAAATCTGGCCTGGTAAATCATATCCGCTTGGAGCTACTTGGGATGGTGGAGGTGTGAATTTTGCCATTTTTTCAGAAAATGCGCAAAGAGTAGAGCTTTGTCTTTTTGAATCGGCTGATTCTCAATGTGAAAGTGAACGAATCGTATTAACCGAATATACCGATGAAGTTTGGCATGTTTATCTTCCAGGCATTGAACCTGGGCAACTCTACGGTTACAGGGTGTACGGGCCTTACGACCCTAAAAACGGCCATCGGTTTAACCCAAACAAAGTTTTGCTCGACCCTTATGCTAAAGCGATAGGTAGAAAAGCCACTTTTGATGAGCTTTTGTGTGGTTTTGACTGTAGTTCTGGCACGACTGAACTGAAGATGAGCGAGTTGGACAACGCAACTTGTGTGCCGTTAGGGGTAGTTGTTGATACGAGCTTTGATTGGGGAGATGACAGGCGTTTAGATGTTCCTTTTCATAAGACAGTTATCTATGAGGCTCATGTAAAAGGGTTAACTCAGATGCACCCACTGGTGTCTAAAGAGCTTCGCGGCACTTATGCCGGAGCCGCATCAGACTCTGTGATTGAACATCTTCAAAAGATAGGTGTTACGGCAATTGAGTTAATGCCAATTCATAGTAAATTCAGCGAAAAACATCTTCAGCAGCGAGGCTTAGCGAATTACTGGGGATATAATTCACTTTCGTATTTTGCTCCTGAACCTACCTATGGCTCTGTAGGAAGTCCTGCTGCATCTGTGCGGGAATTCAAGTCTATGGTTCGTAAATTTCATTCTGCTGGCATAGAAGTGATATTGGATGTCGTATATAACCACACGGCTGAAGGAGGTCGATTAGGTCCCTTTTTGTCTCTTAAGGGTATAGATAATGAAGTCTATTACCGTTTAAAGGAAAATCGCGAATACTATCTTGATTTTACTGGCTGTGGAAATACGCTTAATATGATGCATCCACGTGTTCTTCAGCTTATCATGGATAGCCTTCGTTACTGGGTGCTTGAGATGCACGTTGATGGGTTTCGCTTCGATTTGGCGAGTGCACTGGCTCGTGAGCTTTATGAGGTAAACCAGCTATCCGCATTTTTTAATATCATTCATCAGGACCCGGTCATTTCTAAAGTAAAGCTGATTGCAGAACCTTGGGACCTGGGAGAAGGAGGTTACCAAGTTGGAAATTTCCCCGTACTGTGGGCTGAGCTGAATGGTAAGTATCGCGATACGGTTCGCGACTTTTGGCGTGGACAGAAAGGTGTTCTGGGAGAATTTGCAACGCGAATGTCTGGAAGTAGTGATCTGTATGGGGCTAAGCGCAAACCTTCTGCAAGTGTTAATTTTATTACTTGTCACGATGGTTTTACATTATCAGATTTGGTTGCTTATAATGAGAAGCACAATCAAGCAAATGGGGAGAATAGCAGAGACGGTGGGAATGACAATCGTAGCTGGAACTGCGGTGTTGAAGGTCCAACGGAAAATTCTGAAATTCGTAGTTTGAGGTTGCGTCAGAGAAAGAATTTGATAGCTACTTTATTTTTGTCTTCTGGTGTCCCTTTAATTTCGGGCGGTGATGAATTAGGGCGAACTCAGAGTGGAAACAATAATTCCTATTGTCAGGACAACGAACTTAATTGGTATAATTGGGAGCATTCGGATGAGGACGCTGAATTTTTGAAGTTTGTTCAGTTTCTTGCGCGATTGAGAGTTGCGCAACCAGTGCTGCACCGCAGGAAGTTTTTTAGCGGAAAAGAAATAGCAGGGTATCGGGATATTACATGGTATAATTCCCATGGCGATGAAATGAATGAGCGAAACTGGAATAATGACAATGAAAATGTTTTGGGTTTTTGTCTATCAGGAGACGCAATTGATGAGAAAGATAAGTTTGGAGCGAATATTACTGGAGAAACACTTCTTATTTTGATTAATTCTGAGAATACTCCACAATCGTTTATACTCCCTTCGTATCCTAAGGCAGATGCATGGAGTCTTCTTTTTGATACCGAAGGTGAGGTATCCGACAAAACCCCTCTCAAGTTTTCTTTCAAGACTCCTTATTTGCTTAAGGGGAAAACTATAAGTGTTTTTAAGAATAGTGTCGTTGACGCATCGTTGATAAGCTAAATGAAAAATCAGACTCCTCTTTTGACTGACTATGACTTGTACCTTCTTAGAGAAGGAACGCATCTTCGTTCTTACGAAAAGATGGGTGCTCATATAGTAGATTGTGGTGGTGAGCAGGGTGTGAGTTTTTCTGTGTGGGCTCCAAATGCAAAGAATGTTTCGGTGATTGGGGATTTCAATAATTGGGATAAGACATCAAACCCACTTCGTTGTTTGGGAGAGAGTGGCGTTTGGCAGGGAATTGTTCCAAAAGTAGGGCAAGGCGCGTGCTATAAATTCTCTATTGAGAGCAATCATGGCAACTACTCAGTTGAAAAGGCGGACCCGTATGCTTTTTTTGCGGAGCATCCACCAAGAACTGCGTCTCGTGTCTGGGATATATCAAAGTACTCCTGGAGCGACCGGGAGTGGATGGACGCAAGAGCAAATAGAGATAGCGTAGCTCGGCCAATGACTATCTACGAGCTTCATCTTGGCTCATGGAGGCGAAATCTTGACAATACCGTGCTCACCTATAGGCAACTTGCCGTAGAGCTTGTGGATTATGTTGTGGAAATGGGGTTTTCCCACGTTGAATTTATGCCGTTAACGGAACATCCTTTTGATGGATCGTGGGGATATCAGACAACTTCCTATTTTGCTCCTACCAGTCGTTATGGAACTGCTGAGGACTTAATGTTTCTTATCGATACTCTGCATCAAAATGCGATAGGAGTGATATTGGATTGGGTGCCGGCACATTTTCCGAGTGACTTGCATGGTCTGAATTACTTTGACGGAACGCATCTTTACGAGCACAGCGATCCCAAGGAAGGTTTTCATCCTGACTGGAAGACAATGATTTTTAATTATGGCCGAAAGGAGGTTGCGAATTTCTTGATTTCCAGTGCCTTGTTTTGGATTGATAAGTATCATTTTGATGGACTTCGCTTAGATGCCGTTGCTTCTATGATCTATAGAGATTATTCCCGCAAAGAAGGTGAATGGATACCAAACAAGTATGGGGAAAGGGAAAATATAGAAGCGCTGTCGTTTTTAAGGAAGCTAAATGAAGTAGTGTATCAGGAGTATCCTGGAATTGTAAGCATTGCGGAAGAATCTACTTCATGGCCTATGGTGTCGAGTCCAACTTATATGGGGGGACTTGGTTTTGGTTTTAAGTGGAATATGGGGTGGATGAACGATGTCTTGCGATTTATGGCTCGCGATTCTATTCACCGATCCTATCATTTTAATGAATTAACTTTTAGCTTACTTTATTCATTTCACGAGAATTTCATTTTGCCTCTTTCTCATGACGAGGTGGTTCATGGGAAAGGCTCTATCGTGGACAAAATGCCCGGAGATTCATGGCAGAAATTTGCTAATGCAAGACTTCTTTACGGTTTTATGTATGCTCATCCTGGCAAGAAACTCTTGTTTATGGGAAACGAGATTGGACAGTTGCGTGAATGGAATCATGAGACGAGCTTGGATTGGCACCTTCTGGAACAAGCACCTCATAGCCAGATTCAGCGTTGGATTAAGGACCTTAACTGCACTATTTGCAAGGAGAAGGCTCTTTGTGAAATTGATTTTAAGCATCAGGGATTTGAGTGGGTTGACTGTAGCGACCAAGAAAAAAGTGTTCTTAGTTTCATACGCTGGTCTAATGACTGCTCGGAAGGGGTTCTAAGTGTTTGCAATTTCACACCAGTTGTTTATGAGAAGTATAGAGTGGGAGTGCCTTTTAATTCACGCTGGCGTGAGCTTCTAAATAGCGATTCTGAGATTTATGGAGGCTCCGGGCAGGGAAATTTAGGAGGTGTGTCTGCTCAAAAGCTCTCTTTTCACGGTCGACCGTTTTCTATTGAATTGACCCTTCCACCACTATCGGTGTTATTTTTGAAATGTGACAGTGAGCAATAGTGAGCAATAGTCTCAATGGTGATAGCAATTGAATAGATCGTTTAAGTGTCTTTTAAGACTTTTTGGCCTGGAGCCTTCTTATTACGATATTTGGGGTGGTAAGCACTATTTATCAGAGCAAACTGCTATTTCGCTACTCGATTCCCTTGGGGTTTGTGCAGCTACTGAGCAGGAGGCAAGGGAAAGTGTTGACAGGATTCGAAAATCTTATTGGGAGCAATTTCTACCAGAGGTTAAGGTTATCTCAGAACATGAGTCTGACTTATGTGTGGTGTTAGGTGTTTCCGAAGAGCTGTTAAGTTCAGAACTAAGCTGGGAGCTCAAATGTGAGGATGGAAAAATTTTTACGGGGAGCTTTTTAGTTTCAGCCTTAAAGTGTTTGCGAACTCGTAAAGTTGATAAGAGAGTAATTACTCGTTTTGCATTCAGCATTGCATGCGAATTACCACTTGGTTACCATGTTCTGTCATTGTTTAAAGGCTGTGATTCCAAGTGCAGTGTAATTGGCTCCATGCAGGTAGTAGTTGTGCCTAACAAGTGTTATCTGCCTGAAAATATACTAAAAAAGGATAAACTAAACGGTATTTCCGTGCAGCTCTACGGGCTTTGTTCAGAAAGAAACTGGGGTATTGGGGATTATACTGACTTAAAGTGCTTAATTGAGCAGCTTGTCGATTTTAATGTCTCATTTATTGGACTGAACCCTGTTCATGCGTTTTCTTTGAGTGGGCCCGTAAGTTACAGTCCATATGCTCCGTTAACTCGGGTGCAGTTAAATGCGTTTTACCTTGATATCGAGTCCTTAGATGAGGCTTGTGCAGATGGTCACTTAGCAAAGTTGCTCGCACGGGAACGTTTTCAGGCTCGTGTGAAGCAAGCGCGAAATTCGAGACATATCGATTATGAGTTGGTCTATAGCTTAAAATCCGAAGCTCTTGAAGCTGCTTTTGAGGATTTTTATGACAATCACCTTTTGAACAATACAGAGCGTGCCGTAGAGTTTCTCGCTTTCGTAGAATCTTCAGGTGAGAACCTAGAGAACTACGCGTGTTACGAAGCTCTTCATTGCAATTTTATAAATCAGGACAAGGGTTATTGGGGTTGGCCAGTTTGGCCGGAAGAATATAGGGACCCATTTTCCGCTTCCGTGAGGAATTTTAAGGAACAAAACGCAAAGCGGCTCGATTTTTACAAGTATATACAGTGGCAATCTCATATTCAGTTAAGTGAAGCTGTCTCGGGGGCGCAAAAGCTTGCCCTTGGTCTTTATTTGGATTTGGCCCTTGGTAGAAGGTGGAATATTGGCCTTTTTGAAGCAGTTGTTTGGAGGAATAAAGACTCTCTGGGTAGACGTGGATTTGATTTTAATTACTGGAATCCAATTATATTTTTAAGACCAG